>BPLR01012209.1:0-73643 GCA_021605095.1 Caerostris extrusa
AAGAAATGTTTAGACGTGGTATAAGCAGTTCAAAGAAGGCAGAGAACGCTTTGAAGACGAAGAGCCCTCTGGTCGACCATCAATCTCAACCGACGTAGCTCACGTCCAAAAATTAAAGATTTGGTGCTTGCAAACCGTTGATTTACAATTAGAGATCTTGCTGATGATGTTGAAATTTCAAAAGGATCGGTCCATTCCATTTTGGGCCTCAAACGCGTCAAATCTCGATTGGTACCGAAAACATTGAATGCGCCAGCTCACACTGCCTTGATTCTTCGTGATCTTTTCGCCAAAAATAAAACCCAGATCGTTCCACAACCACCGTATTCACCCCATGCTATTTCTGGCTATTCCTAATACTTCCTCAAAAAACCACTCTGTGGACACCGTTTTGAATCGATTGAAGAGATTCAACGGGAATCGCCGTGTGTTTTGAAGGCCATCCCTGCCGATGACTTGCATTGAGTATTGGGAGAAAAGTTGGCATAAGTGCATTGTGTTCAGACGGGATTACTTTGAAGGCAATGAAATAAATTTGGAAGAATAAATAAAGAGTTTTTGAAAAAAAAAAAATAATTGTTCTTACTTTTTGGGCACAGTAGTAATATATAATATGGAAAAATTTTCGAAGAAATCTATCGCAGTATAATTCTATCAGCTATTCAGTTGGAATATAAATATGTGATTTAAAGGTGAAATTGGATGAATCGATTACTTGTTAGGAATTTTAATCAGATATACACAGCACATAGCAGTTTTGAAATAAAAAAGTTAAATAATTGTTATTGAATTAATTAACATTTTTTTTTATTTGTCTATTTTTCTTTTAATATTATGCAATTTATAATTTTGTAGTGGTGTGGGTACGGGCAACCAGATTGCAACTGAGCGTAGTTATTGAGATACTGAAGCACAGATTGGAGAACTCACAGCTTTATTGATACACGCACATATACTGCACACATATTAAAGACATACAATATTTAAGTTTAAAAACAGATAATTATAGATTCGTCGAAGGACTCCACATCTGTGCTGAAAACTCAAAGGTCGGTTACGCGCAGGATGCAGAAAATATACTTCCCCGCCGATTGAGCGTCTGTAGGCCAACTAATGCGGCGGGATGCACTAACTATATTTCCCCTCTGGACGAGACTATAAATTAAACGTTTCTCAACAGGAGAGTAGGTTGCACTGTACTTCCTCTCGGGTAAAAGTCTCGAGGTCAACTGACCATTTCTCTTGAACGCCACAGCTCTTGCCAATGTGTCGGAGGCAGCACGGTAATGATTTTAAATTTTAATCATTAAATAGTAATTTCATTATAATTTAATTATTAAAAATTGAAATTATTTTACATTTAAATACATTTTTTTACTGTCACTATTATTATTACCCTGCTACATTGCTATGTTTGAAACCATTTGACTTTGCCAGTTTTTCACGGGATAGCTGGTTGGTCTATGAAAGATTATTGAATAAATATTCCCATTAATATATTCCAATAGACAGTTTAAATCTGCCCCGGATCTGACAATTGACTGCTATTTGAATGTCACAATTATCGTTTAAAGATTTAGACTTTAAAATTTATTATACTATTTAAACTGACTAGAGGAAATTAGAAAAATGTTTCACATAAAGACGATTTTTTTCATCCAATTGCAAAATTATGACGTCACTCTTTTTGAAAATAAAATTTCTTATAGCGATATTATTCAATTTCTACTATAAGTTCATACTCTCCCTATATATATTTATTATCTTGTTCAAATTTTCAGTCGTTCATAAAATACTTTTTATTCATCCACTCAAGTTCAAATACATTTTTTTTAACTTGTAGTGGATGACACTGATGTTAATACAGTTTTTCAAATATTAATTCAGTAATTAAATTTAATTAATTAATTTTAGTTTTTAGATTTAAGTTGCATATACCTACCAATAGATGGTGCCGGATAAACTTAAAAAAATAATGAAAATTATTTATGAAGGACTTTCTGCAATAGAGTGAAAAAAAGTAGGAATTGACTTTAAAAAATTTTGTTATATTACTTGTTGTAAAATTCAAATAGTGTTAAGATTGAACCAGATTGTAGTATTAGGGGAAATTTTGTTTGTATTTCACTGATTTGTATTCTGGCAATATTTGAGTTTAATTGATTATTTTAATCACGTTATTATAACAACAAAACGATTCTCTTCCGCAAATTCAAATATGGTAACAAATTTATTTAATTTTAATCATTCCTGAGCTTAAATATTATGGAGCAACAAATGCAAGCTTGCAATATGCAATTTTTATCTGTTTCATCAATTTTTATTTTGAGTAAGTAAATATTGATTCATTTAATTTTGTTTATGAATCGCGTTGATTTTTATACAAAATATACAAATCGTCATTTGCAATTTTTCTATAAGTATTAAAAATTTCCTTTTAAATATGAAAAAAAACCTGTCAGGTATTTTACGACATTGAATTTCGTTGAAAATAACATCCACACATTAGTGTGTCTAAAAAAATGTCTTTTTGCAATCTGGCTAAAATTATCAGAGGTTTGATCGTTATAATAGAATAATATCGAAAGCAACATTAACGGCTAGCAATTGATGCCAAATAGCAATTTATCCGAAAAGATTATTTTGGGACAAGATTATGTGACAATTATTTATGATAAGTTGCCGGATAGTGTCAGAAACTCTTTCTTGAATGGTTTTGCGTTATTCAGAGAAGTTCCATAGGTTTTCACTGGTTTTTTCCTACGATGAGGGCAAAAAGTGTTTAGCATGTGGTAGGAAGGTTGACACTTCAATTAGAAACGCAAGTTGTATTCTGTCGCAGTATTGGTTACAAAAAAAATCGAAAAAAAAAAAAAAAACCTTGTCCTCTAAAATGAAATAATTTTAGGCAATTGAATTATTTATCACTTTAAAAATATTGAAATGAATCCTGTTTTAGAAGTACTTTCTTATTTTTTGTTATATCTTCAAGTATTTTTAGACAGAATGTCGCCAAATCACATAATGTGAAAAAATTTATTTATTTTAACTAATGCTATATGAATTTGAAATTGGGCAGTCAACGATTTTTGATGCCCTTGTTACTTTTTGCGATTTCTTTTCGGCCAGTTTTTCCAATTTTACAACCTTCGCCAAAATTTGCCATTGATAAAGTAGCAAGAAAAAAAGCCCGCCCTTGGCGATGGCTAATTTGGCGCAAAAGTGAGGAGTGTCACATCGGAGAATCCCCTGAAATTGCTTGGTCTTGTTTTAATAAATATATGTTTTTACTAACCTTTATTTAAAAACTTTTAATTTTTAAGAAATCCTATAAACTTTTAAGAACAAACAAGTAATACAAAGAATAATAAGTACGACGTCAAATAATTGAAGTAATACAATGTTCTGTTGGAAAACCGTTTTATTTGGAAAATCATTTCTTCCATAATCGTGAAAATGTTAAATTACTCGCTTTGATACGATTGTTCTGTTTTGGCAATCATATTTTTATCTTTCAAGCATTGCTTAAACATATTAAATAGATGCCATTAAATCTTCTATCTTGGCGATTTTTTTAGTTTTGGTGTCAATTTTCTTTTAGATCTTGCTCCTTTTCTGAGCTGAAATAGGGAAACATATGCCAATTTATTGAAGATTTTATTTTGCTTGTCGAATTTTAACTGTCGCCATTAAAAAAAAAAAAAAAAAAAAAAAAATTGTGAAATGAGGGTTAAGCATTATTTTCATCAAAAAATAAACTAAGATGAAATTATTTGATGAAACAAAATGGAAATTAACTACTTTTTTTATTCATCAGTGATGAGTTCAATATTTACTACTTTGTTATTTGTTAAGATGTTTGAATATTTTTAAAGAGCAATTTTTTATTCTGTAACTTCTTTTTACACTTTTTCCCTCCTAATTAAAAAAAAAAACATGTTAATCTCTTGTTTATGTTGCATGCGATAACACATTCAATTTGGTAACTCTGTTTGGCGACATTTTTATTCGGATATTCCTAATTTTTAAATTACAGCAACCCTTTATGTTTTTAATTCCTTTCACTTGATTTTTTTTATTGCTATATCATCTTCTCTTCTTTTTATTAAAGTGCACGTGCTTTTAACAGATTTAGCACTACTACTTTTTATTAATTAATATTATTTACTATTATTTATTTAATATTAATATTTGTAGTTATTGGTAAAATCATAGAATAGGGGCCGTTGGTATTTGACACCAAATATTCTTTTCGTCGATGTCCGCCAAATAACGGGTTGGGACTGTAAATGAAGTGAATTACAAATAATACAAGAAAAACAGCACTACCACATTTGGCGACTTATCACTCAGTTGATGTCACACAAAAGTCGGCAAATCAAAACAGCCTCTATTTGGCGATTTGGCCTAGTTATTTAATAATTTATTAATGTTTTCAGATAAATTAGAAAAATATAAAATGAGAAATATCTCATAACGTATAATGCTTGCTTTTTCTTTTTTGTGAGTATGCTTGAATGGTGTTCCATCAAAATTGCGTAAATTTTGTACAGTGACATTTTTAATACATAAAAGCGTTCAAAAGCCTTACCTCGTTTGAGAAATAGGAGCCTCCTGAGTATCGTTCACTTTGCTACTTTTCGTCATTATTGTGGAGAATGACCTCAAGTTAAATATCCAACATTCAAAAACAACAAAAACGCAATTTCCAAGATAAAACGGAGAAAAAATTTGGTATGGACATTTGGTATGCTTTTTATGTGATCGGTAAATTAGTTTATTATTAAAAAAATCCTCAAAATCTTCAGTGAGCATAGTAGTCTGAAGGATGCACTGACCGTTTTTTGTCGATTTTTCATCGTAAGGGTGGCATCAGGGTAATCATTACTATTTGAGTCCCCCATTTCGCCAGTTTGGCAACTTGGCGATGATTAATAAAATAGTGCATGTATGGAGTTTGTAAGAATTTCAGAAAAAAATGACAATTTCGTTTATCATTATATATGAAATTAATCGCTTGTTTGGCGCAATCTTGACGTTTCCAGATTTCCATTTTTATGTTTCCAAGATATTTTGAGTATTAAGATATACGTTGCAATATTCACGAATGAAATACATTTTCAGATTCAGGTGCTAACCTGTAACCAAGTAATATAAAAAAAAAAAAAATCTTTAAAGTCAATTCCTACTTTTTTTTTTTCACTATATTGCAGAAAGTCTTTTATAAATAACGTTGAAATTTTCCTCTTACATCTGGCGCCATCTATTGTTAGATACATGCAACCTAAATCTAAAAAAATATATAATTAAGTTTAATTAATTAATTATATATTAATCAAATATTCATGAATATCAAATATATATATATATAATCAAATATTAATCAATATTAACAAATATCAAATATTAATGAATTAATATTTGAAAATCTGTATTAACATCCAGTGTCATCCACTACAAATTTAAAAAATGTATTTGAACTTGAGTGGAGGAATAAAAAGTATTTTATGAACGATTGAAAATTTGAACATGATATATATAGAGAGAGTGTGAACTAATAGTAGGAATTGAAAAAGACGCTGCTAATTTTGCAGTGTCTTTTTCAATTGCATTGCATTGACAAGCATTCGTTATAATAGCCGTAATAGAAAGCACATTAAATTTCCTTATCGAGAAAGTGAAGGGACCTGGTTTGAAACGCAGCAAGTAATGCTGATATGAAAGTTACCGTGACTGTGCCACAAATGATAATCCTTAATTGTACCACGTAATTTTGACTATTAATGGTAATGGATTGATCTGTAAGCATAGACATTCTTTGTTGGATTTCTAGAAGAAGGAAGTAACACCCCAGATATCACCCCTGAGAACGCTTGTTCCAAATTATGATGACGCCAAAAACCCAAGCCTCTACTGACACTGTGTCACTAATGGTAATACGTAATGCTAAAATCGTAAATCTGTAAGCAATAAAAGGGCTTCAGTTAGAAGAACAGGGCCAAAAATCCCAGATGTCTCCCTGGAGAAAGCTCTTTCCAAATTATGATGTACTACAACATCGAATTGGTTAGATGGAACTTTTCTTCTGTGATAACAAGATACGGATATGGTTACGTATACGGATTTTTTTGTTTGTTTGTTTATCAAATATAGGACTAAAGTGTTCGAAATCCTCATATCCTGTAGTTTTTTTAAGATTATGAACCCTCCTTTGGAGATTAAAATGGCTACATATGATGCTCATCAGCGAGTAAAACTAATTGAGTTTTTTTTCTACTCAAGTTATTCAAACTCATAGAAAATATCTCCAACACTTTAATGTTAAAGTTCTGCTTCCTATACATGATTCGGAACCTATTAATAAAGTGTTTGCAATTTTCACTTTTAATCGCAACACGTTACTTGGCGGACTTGGCGAAAATAATTTTTTGACGCCAAATCCCAACGGCCCTGTTCTGTTATTTTACCCTAATCGCCCCAATTTGGAAGAACTAAATTATATGTAATTATTTTAATCTCCGAAGGATGTTCTATAAACTATAAATAAATAAAATAAAAAAAGATTGAAATCAAGCAAATTATGACCATTTCAAACCCTTCTTCTTCAATGGCTCGACAGACCCATAGTGATCCAAGGCCTTCTGCTTACTGGTAGATTCTGAAACATGAGATGTTGTTTCCTTAATACGGAACAGAATTGTTATCCCTACGTAGAACACTCTATAGTCATATTAGACTGTGACCTACAGTTTAAAGAGGATTGAACCGAACCTCTGCAAACAGCCACTCAACCATCAGGCTTTCATTGCCCCCCTTATAGTAATCTATGTCATTCATTGTACCATTCTTCATGCTTCCAAAAATGCTCCTTTTCCTTAAATTTCATGTGACTATAAATTTCCTTCACGTTTTCCTTGAAAACTTGTTGGTCATTGAAGTATGGTTCTGTGATCTCTTCTGTGAACTTCTAACCAGGAATTTCTGCAATGTTTATGTAATATTGATGGGACATCATGCGCATGCAGATATAAAAACAATTATCATGATTTCTTTACTTTTTTCTTCCAGGTATTCTAGGCTTAATGATGGGAAGAAAAATTTTACGCGCAGTGAGTACAATAAATTATAATTATTATTAATTATTGTTAACTACTCAGATGTGTTTAAGTTTGTTATATTCTATCTTATGCATGCTGATCTGATTAAATTAATACTCTGTGTCCACACATAGATAGAATAAACATAGTAATCTCTCTCAATGAACATCAGGAGGTTTAACACTTTTCTACAATAGCCTTGGCGAAATTCGGATATGAAATGTGTCGCCGAATGTTATTGAAAGACATAAATATATTGTAAAAATAGTTTACGATTTTTGAGTTATTAAATCATTAATCTAATCGTTATTAAATCCACCGTTATCCATCATCGAACTAACAGTGCATCATTTTTAAAATTTCACTCTTGGCCATACAATAGAAATAAAATAAAGAACAGTTCCTCTATGATGATGAAGGAAGTGGTATATGGGGATGTGAAGCAACGAGGACTATAATCCCCTAATCACTATAGATATGAACAGTTAGTTTTTTTCCTTATTTTTAATATGTCACTTTCCACAACGCTCTACGATCGTGTTAGACCGGGACCTACGGTTTAAAGTGGATTCCGAACCACTACACACATCCATGGCACCGCCGGGACTCGAACAGTTCCTCTATTTGGAAGGAACAAAATTTTCGAGGCCAACAACCTCCCGTCCTTTTCATACTATTATTGGCGATGCATCACCATTTTTCTTTTTTTTTTTTCCCAAGTGTTTTTTAAAAAAGACAGTTTTACACCCTGGTGTCTAAAAGTTTAACATAATTGGTAATTAAATAAAGAAGGAAATCTAAGTCAGAATTGCGGGAAACCTGATATGCGAGTGTAAAATGTTTGTAAAATGAGAAAATAATGCCAAAAGAACGATGATAAGCACCTTTACTATTCATAGAATCAGTTTGAAATAAAACAGGGCTTAAGAGGAGTTTAACTTTAGTGAAAAACAAATGAAATGTAGAGGTAATGCTGCATTTTAATAAGGACTGTTGATCATGCTGGACAACGATTTCTTATACTAGCAATGAAATTCTGGTTAAGTTGTTACACATTAATAAAACATTCAAAAATATTGCAAAATTAAAACAAAAAAAAATTATCAACTGTTTCCGCCCGGGATCGAACCGGGGACCTTGCGCGTGTGAAGCGCACGTGATAACCACTACACTACGGAAACCACGATAAAGGGCGACTTCTTAAAATATAAACAACTTCAGATTCTCAAACAATTCCAGTTTTCAATTCTTTAACGGAATTATGTGGAAGCGGAAATATTGTAAATATCGTTAATTAGAACTTTTAGAAGCACTGGGCATTAATGAAATAAAAATACAAATCCTAAAACCGAATATTTAAAAAAAAAAAAACATTCCAATGCTGTCTCTAATTTTTAATTACATTTAAAAAATGTTCCGAGCTAAAGTTCTCGTTAAAAAAGATCACACAATGTTCATTTTGTACTAGAAAAGGACAAATAATTACAGAAATAAGGTTAACCAAAAGGATAACAATTTACAGTTTTTAGTGGTATTGTAACTTTGAACTTGTAGGATCATTTAACATTAAATGAAATAAAAATTTAAATTTTTTATAAATAATAAAATAAAATATTTAAAAAAACATTCAAAGGCTGTTTTTAATTCTCAATTCCATTAAAAAATCAAATTAATATGAAAATTACATAACCATAATCATATTGTAAACATTACAGCTAATTTTTTATACATTTTTAAAACAAAGTACTTAAAAATTAGCATAACTTTTTGAAAAACAATGTAAAACAATTTTATAAATAAATAATTTTTAAGCAGTATTATATAAATAAAATTTGTTATGCAGATATTTATGAATTAACATGCTATTTCTTAAAATAAAAGGCTAATTAATACAATTATGGTTATTAAAAAAAGTTACATATTAAAATTATTAAATTGCATTGTTACATTTACATTATTAAAATTTGTCCACTTTTAAGAAAATGAAGCGATTACAATTTAATTAATAATAGTATTTCCTAATTCAAAAAATTTTTATTTGTTACAAATTTTGTAGGTTATTCCTTTAAAATTGTGATAACAAGCATATTCCTGTAAATAAACTTAAATATAAAAAGAACAGTATCAAACTTATAAAATTTAGTATGTTGCTGTTATGTTACACAGTAATAAAGCATTCAAAAATTATTGCAAAATTAAAACAAAAAATAATTTATTTGTTTCCGCCCGGGATCGAACCGGGGACCTTGCGCGTGTGAAGCGCACGTGATAACCACTACACTACGGAAACCACAACGAAACGGGAGTTCTTAAAATATAGGTACAAAACTAATCACAATATATGTGCATAATTTATATCACAATATTATATTTTAATTGACTTTTTTAAAGTAAATATTTTGAAATAATTTATTTATTCTTTGCTATTATTGTCAACAATATAAGAGATTAAAAAAAGTCATATATGCATAATAATTTTTCGCGAATAAATAATTAGTCCCTAAATATGTCATTAGATGGCACTACAAGTACCAAAGATGAATTACAACTGAACACAACGATACAATTTGGAAACTATTTGAAATTAATAACTTATAATTTGTACTACTAATTATTATAATGCAATAAACATTTTTATTAAATAAAATATTTCTGTAGTTTGCAATAATAAATCTTAGAAAATAAATTACCAAATATAACAAAATTAATTTCTTATAATTCTTTAGTGCAGTTATTTATATATAGCATTTTAATATTATAGTTTTTTATTCATATTCAAAGTGAATATCGATTTACTAAACTTCTAATTACGTCACTGTTTCTATCTTCATTGTTATATTATCTAATCATATCATTTAGTGTTTATTTAGAATATTTTTATTTATTCAAATAAAATGGCAAATTAATTTTATTTATAATTTTTTAGCATTTTGAACTTTAATGCACGTTATTTTTCAAACATTAGTTAATCTAATCTGCTTTTTTTTTTTAATTTCATATTCTTTCAATAGTAATTTTTTCTCTTCTATATAGATTTTTTTTTATTCCTATTAAGATTGTTATGTAAAAATTAATATTCTTTAATAAGTAAAATCCTTTTGTAATTTAGTGGTTTTAATAAAAAGCAAACCAATAATAATATAAAAAAATTACAGAAATTTGATTTGTCAGGCTTATAATTGGTATATTTAATTGTGTGTTGTTTATATTAAAGTGTTTTTGTTTGTTTTATTATTAATTTTATGAAGTATTAAAAATAAATTAAAATTTTTAGATATATTTGATAATATTTAATATCCCCTCCTTCCCATGATAATAGAAGCTAAAGAAAATAAATATAGAACGTAACATTATCAAAAAAATTAGATTAAATTAATAAGTCAAAAATATGACTCCTAATTTTTATTGTGAGTGTTCAGTTAGTTTTCATCAATGTGAATATAATTCTTTAGAATTCAACAACTTTCTATCAGAAAGTACTTTTGACAGACAAAATTCTACGGCAATCTTTCTTATTCTTTTCTGTAAGAAATGGTTGGATGGTGCTTAAAACTTGTCTTTTGATATTTGGGATTTGAAGAACTAAAAAGGCTTATTTCTAAAAAAAAAAAATTTCTATCCATAATTGTTTAAATGGAAGGGATAAATTTTTAAATGATTAAATCTTATTAAATGTTGAAGTATTTTTTTTTTCTAGACGTTTTGACTTATAAGCGCATTGAAGGTTTAGTATCTTGTGACATCGTTTGCAATGAAATTGCTTTTTTATATTTTAGGTTCTTCCTTTTTATTATGCCTCCGCGGTAAATCTACAACGCATGTTGGTCAGTGTTAATAATGTTATTTTTCGTTGGAACTATTTCCTCTTTACCACCTTCGGTTTCTAATAGGCACGCCTATACTGATGTCGCTCTTTTGACATAGGGTCTTTTTAAGCATGATCATTTATAGATCATTCGTCATGAAAATATTTCATGCGGACAGTACTAATACGGAAGTGCTCTATGTTGGCTATTCCGTCATCAATTATCAGCATAAAAATAGAAATAAATGTTCTTTTATGAACTTTCTTGTTCAATCTTTTGTTACACCAGGCAAAACACTTCACGTAAATGGTCTGCTTGTGATGAAATAGTTGTTAACATAATACAAGTCAAGTCACACGACCATTTTATCAATTTCCATATTTCTAAAATATATGTCCAACTATCTGATTTATGCTTTATTGCCATTATTGAATAGATAATTTTTAAAAAGTATGTATAAGATGTAGAAAATCAGGGAAATAGAATTGGAATAATTAGAGATATTTTTTACCATATAAATTATAAATAATGACATAAAACTTTGAAAAATATTCATTATCAAAAAACTAATAGTTAATTGTGCTAAAAAATTTACTTAAGACAAAATCACTCATTATAAAACTTTAAAACAACGGATGGCAATTTATAACTGCGATACATTATTAGGTTAATTTTAGGAATTATTATATAAATATATATATATATATTTATATTAATTTCTTAAACCCAAAAGCAATTTTCTTCCGAAAATCTGTAGCCTTTTAGGTAAATCGGAAGATTTGTCATGTATGCACTGCCATTTTAAATAGTTGTCGTCAAAATTTAAATATCATTGATTTCTTAATTCTAAGAATATATTTTTCTTTAATTTTGAAAATATTTAAAATTTCAAAACAAACTTGCTTTAGGAAATGGAAAATATATTTCGACTGTTTTTTTTTTTTTTTTTTAACATAGTTAAATCGCCTAAGATTTATTTAATATAAATCTATATATATATATATGTGTGTGTTTGAAAAAGCTAACGATTTCCATGCCAACTTAATTTGTATTTCTTCTTTTATTTAAATGATTTTTTTTTTTTCAGGCTCCTGGAGTTAAAAAGCTCTGAAAATGTTTACTCTTCGACAAAATCCAGTAGCCATCAGTCTCCACAGAGAGGTTGCGGAGCTCAGAAGAGCCACTTTACAGGTGAGTCAAATGTTATCCTGCGTTACAGTTTCATCAACTATTCAGTGGGAAGATAAACATCCGGTTTAAAATCAGAAACGGATGCATTGATTACATGTTAGGGTTGCTAGTTAGACATAAGGCATGCAAAGCAATTCAATTTCGAAAATAAAAAAAAAAAGTATAATAGTAATTTTTTTTTTTTTTTTTTTTTTTGTCTAATTATACTTTTAATACTATATAATTTAAAATAGCTGTTATAGATTAAAATTTTTTAATTGCAACTAAAACTTCTCAAAATGACCTTTCTTGTACAGCTGTAAGAAAGCTGTGATAATCGACCAAAATAAACAACACCAGCAGGAAAAAGAAGCCATTACCAGTCAGCGGAAAACATTATTTCAATCAAAGGGACGACAAGAGAAGCGCTTTATTGTGACCAGAGAGAGATCTCCATAAAGATGGCTTGCTCATTCGGCCCCTAAACGTATGCACCATTGGCAGTTGCTTGCTGGAGACACCGTTTAGATCTGTGTAAGGGACACAGAGATTGGGTGTTTCATCAATTGGCATGTCCTTTTTACAGATAAGAGTCATTTTAGCGTCACAAGAGAATTTAAACGCCAATTTCAGAATCAATAACGCCAATTTTTTATACCGACTCACAACTTCTGACTCTTTACGGTAATTTTATGAACTGCGATCTTTAGGATCGATGGATTTAGAAAGTTTGTGAAATAAATGTAATGACTCTTATTGAACTCATATGTCTGTAAAGAGGTTTTCCATTAACGAATTACTTTTTACAATTTCAAAGGTGTAGGTGCACTCATTTAAAAGATATCCTTGTAATCTAAATTTGCTTACAAAAGATTATACATCTTATGAAAACAACAGTACAAAATTAACAGGTAGCAAAAAAAAATATATAGAATAGCAAGAAGACAAGCAAAATAAAACTGTGCATTTAAATCACAAAGATGCTTTATTTGGCACGCATTAAATCTCAGTTGTTCTTAAAAATAAAATTCCTTCTATAAGATCTTGTTTCATTACTGATCTAAGATAGCTTTTAATAAGTCTCGGTGCTGAGAACGCTTACTTGGTTTGCTGTTAAAGTAGTAACTGCAGTAACTTAATTAGTTACTGAGGATAGTAACTTTGTCTCTGCTGTTCTTTGCTAATAGTAACTGCCTTTGCTCTAAAGTAGTAATTGTCTTTGCTTTGGTTGTATTATTGAAGGATATAATTAATTTGCCTTCTTAATATTTCATTTTAGCATTAATTACCAGAATTTTGGAAAAATAAAAAACCTTTTAATAAAAAGAAAAAGGGATCGGATTTCATACCTACTCCTTGTTCCCGACCTCTGCAGCTAATATAGAGAGAAGTAGGAACATAGTTTTTACTCCCACTATCTTTAGGGATATAACCTTCTCGTCTAAGGTGACATTATCTTAGGCCTCGTTGCTGATTCAATAGAGAGTTTCTGCATACCGTATTTTTATAATACGGTATTTTTTTTCTCCCTAGCGCGCATGCTCATAGGAAATTGCGCATGCGTATCTGTAATAATGTTTCCTATGAGCATGCGCGCTAGGGGAAAAAATACCGTATTATAAAAATACGGTATGCAAAAACTTCTCTATTGTCATCAAACTCACGTAAAGAATTTATTCTTTCTAGCTTAATTCTTTAAGACCTAAGAGCAAGTAGATAAGGCTTAAGGATAAGTAAGGCCTTCTGTCTTCTCGGATGATTAACGTGTTATGAGTTCAACGTTATTATGTGAACAAAATTTGCTGAGAATTTTTCTTTCGGGTTTTTCTTTTTATAGTTTCAAACAAATTTTAAAAAATATTTATTATTTTATTGGTGTACGTCATGCGTCTGCAACGGCAGGTCATTAGTGCTAGATTGATAAAACATTAAAATATAAATAAAATCCAACAGAATTATTTTTTTCTATTTACTTTTTACATACACGAGTTCACGGACTTGGTCTAGATGTTGCTGTTGATCAAGTGGGGTAAGAAACAACACTTTTACATGAAAGCGTTGACGATACGTCTTCCTACCCTAGTTCAACTTTGTAGAATTTGCTATACCTTGTGTATAACTTGACATCTGTTCTTCAGATCGCAGAAGACTGGGAGGAGATGACCAACCTGATGGCTGCCGTCAAAGAGCAGCAGAACAGCTTCATGCATCGTCTTGACAGCGACTTCGAGTCCATGAGCGATAATCTCCAGAACAGTGTTACAGAATCTCTCGAAGAAGAATCCATGCGTAATGGTGACAGGTTCGCCAAGATCCACGGATAATCGATGGATTCCGAGCAGACTTCTCGGAGTCAAAGAAATGATTCAGAGGCAAGGGGAGCTGATGGAAAAGGCCAAGGAAAGGAATCCAGCAGCTTTGGTTGATGGTTGGGCACAAACAGAATTCGTGACAACGAAAAGGAGACAGAAGGAAGGACATGGAAAATTTGTAGTAAGTTTTATGGATTCAACACTGTTTTTAAACGATAATGTCTTATAAAAATTATTCGAAGAAAAGATAATAACATTTTAACGTTCTTGATCAACAAGATAAATGAAAATTCAAATATTTTTTAAAGGGGACCTGAATGGCCGAGTGACTAGCGCTCTGGCGCTAGCTACCACAGGTTTCGGATTCGAATTCCGACTGTGCTATGGATGTTTGTAGTGGTTCGGAATCCACTTTAAACCGTAGGTCCCAGTCTAACATGATCGTAGAGCGTTGCGGGGGTATTGTTACTCCGCTTCCGTAGCTCCTGTTCACCTCCTGAGTAGTGCTAAGTGAGTAACGTCAGTGCAGCACCTGCCTTAAGGCATCCAAGACAACTGTCTAAGTGTTTGCCAGTTGCATTAGAACAAAAAAATATATATATATATATATTTAAAGTCAAACAAAGATGGTAAAAAGCCATTATTTTTCAAATAAAACATTAGAAAAGTAAAACCAATTTTCTGACTTCAAAAATCATTCAACACTGTCAACACCTTGCTTAAGAATGCGTAATTCTAAAAAGGGAAAACGTTACGGAAAAATAAGGATACATTTAATTGAAAAAATTAATTACTTTTTCTATTAAACAAATTAGAATTTGGTTAGCTATTTATAATTATTTATATTAATTACTTATATTTATCAAACTATATATATATAATTGAATACTATGACAGAAAAAACATTTAAAACGAAGAATAGCAAATCGTAAATGGGTGTTTTTATTTCTTAAAAATCGGAAGAATTTGTCCTCTGATTAAACGATCCGAAAAGTATCAACAAAATTGTAAGTATTTGTGTATATGTACTAAATATTTTCGAACTTTATAATAAATATCTAATAATAGGGAATTATATGTACTATTTACGGATGAGTACCAAAAGCATTCTAATAAAAATCCGTGTGATATATTCTCTCTGCCTCTCAGTACACATAAATCGCCTTTCTGTTGTAAATTAGAGCCCAGCCCCGAGCAAAAAAGCAAAATTTCAAACCAATCTATTTGACATGGTTGGGAACTTGTATCGTTTGTTTCTATGTTTTAAACCACTGGCATAGTGCAAGGCTAAAACTAAAAATATTTATATTTAGAATACAATAATTTTAGAAGACATTTCTTAATAACGTACTTAGGGACATAATGGAAGAGTGGCTAGCGCTCTGACACTCGGTACCACAGGTTTCGGAATCCACTTTAAGGTCCCGGTCTAATAAGATCGTAGAACGTTGTGGGTGTAGTGCTACTCGTATCCATAGCATATCTTCAAAGCTACACGTGCCCCTGAGTAGTGCTAAATGGATAACAGTGGTATAGCCCTTGCTTATGGCATAAAGATAACTGTCTCTGTATTGTCAGCTGCATTAGAAAAAAAATGAATAACGTACTTAATCTACGCATATTTATAGATTATTTTTATATATATTATAGATATTATATATTCGCAAGATTTTCCAGTACACATAGTGATTATTAAAATATTGATTGAATTTTTTCGTTTCCCAGGATGAAAACACCACAGAAAACGATACTTCAAAACCCATCATTACAGTAATTAAAAAAGCTTTGGCAGAATTTTTGAAGGAAGTGAGGAAGCACCTGTCCATCCAGCGGGAAGGGGGCATCGCAGACATGAGGATCATTTTTTCGCAGATATCCGAAGACAGGGAAGACATCAAGTCGGCCATAGAGCGCATTCTCGGCAGCTTCCTCCAAACGCAGAAGAACTTCGAGCAGTTTGGCCTCGTAGGGCGAGAAGCGATCAAGTGCTTGGCGAAGTTGAACGAGAAATCGGAAAGCGGCATGGCAGTCAGGTTTCTGGAATTCGGCGATAAACTGAGAGGAATCTTCGAACTCTTGAAAGGTCTCAACTTCGACGTTTCGTCCATCAAGCAGACCTTGGACAACATCGACGGGCAGTTCGACGAGATCTACCAGAAACTGGAGCTCGGTTGTCAGAAGAACGCAGACCACAGCGAAGAGATCAGCACGAGGCTACAGCAGACGGCGGAAGAATGGAAGCAGAAATCTTCTAATCTGGAACAAATTAGCAAGCACATCGGCGCAACCACAGATGGCATGAAAGAAATGCTGTGCAATTTGAACAACTTGATATGCTGCAAAACAATGGATGCCTCAGAAATGAACATTCAACAATACGCTCCCGGCAAACGAAAAGCAAGCTTTTCAACGTACGAAAAGAAGGCAATGCTGACCGACAAGAATCTGGCAATACTGAACCAGTACACTAGCCTAGAAGGTCTTGGGGCACTGTCTGCAATGATACAAATCTGCTTGAGCAAGCTGAATTCTTTGAAGATCAGATAGATCAAGGTACAGACGGAGATCAAGCAATCAACTGATATCCTGTTGGAAAAACTGAACTTCCTCACCAGCTTGGTGGAGGGCAGCGTTGAAAACTTGAAGACTTTAAACGTTCAGGAATCTTCTGACCAGTCCAGTCCACAGCAGAACAAACTCAACAGGGATCTGAGAGAGTTTGTGAGCAGTATTATTAATATGGATCTAAATGCCAAAATTGACGAACGAAAATCGGAATCGAGTGGTTTTGGAAGACTGTATTGAGCACTAGATATTTAGGTAACGTCTCTAATGATTCAGCTTTTTATACCAGGAGAGCTGAGAGTGACAAAACCTCAATCATAACAGTGAATGTGGACAATGCAAAAGATGGAACATTTAGAAGATCAAAAAGAATTATACTAATAAAAAAAAAAGAAACAACACACTTTAATATGGAAACCTGCATTTTAGGTATATATAAATATTTTCATCACACAAATAAAATCTTCAAAAACTATTGTTTATAAATTTATGTTGTTTTTATTTTGATAATTAATAAGGTATTGAAATTTTTAAGGTAGGTCTTTTCTAATGCTTTCCGTGAATTTAAAAAAAAATTTCAGAGAAACCAGGATTTTAAAATAAATAATAGACTTTGAAAAAACAATATGAATAACATTGCATAAAACACAAATTTAATTTTTCTATAAAAAAATATCAGAATTATAGTACAGAAATTTCATGTTGCTGAAATATTAAAATCAATGTATGATATCTTGTCGATAAATTATAAAAACATATAAAATTTCTAAAAATTCTTTAAACAATGCGATACTTGTGTAGGCTATGTCTTAAACATTATGTACAATACAAATGATAAAATGTTATAGATGTTTAATTGTCAGTAATAATGAATAATTCACAAAATTTGTGATGATGCTTCTATTAAAAAAAAAAAGAAACATTTTATATATTAAAAAATTAATTAATTTTTTAATATATAACATAATAAATCTCATTTAAAAGATTTTATGCGAGTATGCACAGATTTATGAAGGAAAATTTGGCAAGTGGCCAAATCGTGCGGATTCAGACAAAATGACGTAGCAGGAGGGAAATGTAATTTCGGAGGGATTTTAATTACGATAAAAATAATTTTAATTACAATTTTAAAACTGCATAATATCAAAAGAAAAATCAGATGAAAAGAGTTCCACAATAACTAAGCTTTTTCTTCTTTCAAAACCGCTTTGCGCCGCGTATGTCTGACTCTTATCAGGTAATCGATTATAGATGTTACCTTCCCCTACGAATTCTACCACAATTCGTGGTAGAATTAAACTCGCTATAATTGGCCACTTTAAAAAGAAATTAAGGTTATTTAACAGCAAGTATATATATAACTTAATAGAAAAGCAAATAAAAGAAGTTGAGAAATAAAGAATTTGTTGTGCGATACTAAATTTAATTTATTAAATTTTAGTGTTTGGTTCATTCTTGTAGCAACTAAATGCTAAAATGATGAATGAAATGCTTTTTACTGACATCGATATCTTAACATTCAAGTTCAAAAATGTTTGTTAACAAATATATGCTGATTATCCAAGCAAACTTACGTATTTTAATTATTTATTTTTGTAATAACCACATCAACTTTGTTGTTACAGAATTTTAAAATGTATCGATTTTTTTTTTTTTTCAATAAATATTTTGAAGGTAAAAGAAAAATTGCATACGTCTTGTACCGAGGTTAGCACGTTATTAACAGAATATATGATCTTCTAGTCTATGATTAAACACAAAACATTGAATAAAATAATTTTTCTAATATTTCTGAATTATATTTTTTTCATTAAATTGGAACAGAATATTTTGTATATCAAAACACTTTTTTTAATAAAATATACATATGATGTAGAGGGTCGCAAGAAAAAAACTCATTCTTCAGTAACACGGAGCCAAGTCAGACTTCTACCTATGGGTGCTCCATCACAACAGAAGCTGCACTTTTTCCCTCCATGAGACCACAAATTTTCATGAACTTCTAGATGTTGCTGTCGATCAAGTGTTATAAGAAACAACAACATAAATCTGGACATATTAAATCAATCCAACCATAATTAAAGAGTAAGAGATAAACTTAATGCATTTTGAAGCACAACATCCTCGTCATTTGGAAAGTTAAGCACTTTGAATTACTTTTATTTGATATTATTTTCAATAAGCATATTATCTGGACCTGAAGTCATTGCTACAACGGCAGATAAGGCAGGGTAATTTGCTACACAGCGTCCACATTTTGAACAAACACACCCATGGATGAGTTTTTACTTTGTTCCAATAGGACTTTCGGATTTGCCAGTATTAACATGGAAGCTTCTAATTAATAAGTACTGGTTTGTTCTGAAGCCGAAGGAAGTATCCATAAAGCCGTCTTTTAACTTTCGAACTGATAAAATGTGGTTAAGCCATAACGAAGTATTTTTTTAGAACCTTACAAAAAATTACTTTCAAAACTTCCCAAGCACACTCAACATTTTAGCTTGCCAATTAAATAGTTCCAATAAAAAGCTTATTTTCTTTTCATTTTATGAATCAATAGCTGCCACAGAGCTCAGTCTCACAAACTTCCACCCACAATTTTTTTTTTTTAAACAGTTTACTGCACAATTCTATAACGGTGATCTTTTTTTTGCAATATCACTGATAAAAAAATAAGTTCCCTTACATGATGTTGATTAAGCTTACAAAAGAAATGGTAGGAGGCAGTTTTAAGAAACTGATATTCTCACTTGAAAATTTTCAAATTATTATTGACTGTTGTTTGCCCACAGATTGTATGGAAAAATTTCAAGCGCCCAAGTCGGATGGATGTAAACAGAGCAGTATAATGTAAAGGCGTCTTTTCGGGAAGACTTATTACAATAAAATTATTTAATTACTAATATAAAAAAATCCACTATTAAACTTTTTTTCTATCAAAATAACTTTAAGCTGAGGATATCAGACTAGCCGCTCTAACAAGTAATAGATTCGTCCATTTCTGCCTTTAAGCCAGATATTCTGTTCCACCCAATTAGTAGTTGGACTAAAAGTATATTAAATAATCAATGGTGTATGCAAACAAGTAGACTCTATTTCCCAAAATAAAATATTCAACAATTTATCACCTTCGAAATACAAACTGGATTCATTCAGTTGCTGTAACTAAATCGCTAGTACACAAATTTACATTAAAATCAGTATGCTTCATTTTCCTAACAAAAAAGTATCTTTTGAAAATTCATCCATCATAATCATGAGAGGCATTAGAATAAGTAATCCTATTATAAAATTTTAAATTTATTCAACTGCTCTATAAAATGGTAGTAAACTCTCTACACAACATTTCTCCCTAATTTAAAAACATCAAAATTTTATGTAACATCATTTTTGTAATCCATTATGCAATGTTGACATAAACACAGAAATCATACCATCACTTCAATGTGAAGGAGACAGTTTTTGTATATCCTATTGCATTTCAGATTCACGTTAGTATCTTGTCTTTTAGGGTGTTTGTTCAAAAATTGTAATGCCAAAATGTAGGCATTGCATATTAAGACAAACAAAATGGAAAAAGATACCACCTAGCACTAACAAGAGACAAGTTCAATGTATTAAACATAATGCTTCTGATAACCAAAGTTGTCTATAAATGTTGTTTTCAGACAAAAACACTGTAAAAATTTGGATTTGAATAATTAAAAAGTGAGGAAAACTTTATAATTATGTTGAATGACACAGCATAACAACTAGATTTTAATGTTAAGCAATTTATAAACATTGTGCACAAATTATTCCAAAATTTTGCAGCTGCAATTTTATTATAAACTAAATTAATTTGGGCATTGCATTGTCATTAAGTTTAACAAAGCACTTATGATATTTCATTTTTTTTAAAAGGAAAATGGCATAGAAAATTATACTTGCATTATCTTTCAAAACATGTATTCTAATAAGCTTTTTTTTTTTTTTTTCTGTACATAATATATATTTTAGATGGAGTAAAAGTTTTATTTTCTTTTTGTTCATAGAAACTGACACAAGATCCTAAGAATACTGTAGAAAAGGAGAAAGAAAATTTTCTTAAAACTTATGAAAATAAAGCTATATTTAATTTCTCTAGATAATTTATTTCCCAATTATTGATTTTCAACCAATGTACAATGCAAACAAAAGGCAATCTTCCTATTAAAAATGCCACTATAGTAATAATGAAATGCTGATTGTTACTACAACAAATTTTTACTTGCCTGTAGACTCTGATCAAAAATCAACCTTTTAATACTGATCCTTCAATTGGTTAATTTTTAGTTTTCATATTTTACTTAGCTTCATTCTTTACCTAAAGATTCCGACCTTTAATATTCATAGATCAACATAAGACAAAGTTTGATAGTAAATAATTAATTCTTTAGTTTTAGTATTTCAACGTTTAGTGAACATCTGTAGCAATCAAACACTCTTGTAAAGACCACCACTTGTGAAATTAAAGACCCATTAACGATGAGGTTTTTGGTCTGCAGGGTGAAACATGTCCCATGTCATTTGATTCGTAAGAGAAAGAGAAACTAGTCGCCACTAGAGACTAGTCTCTAAAGAGAAACTAGTCGCCAGTCAATCCCATTACCTAATCATCAGACCTCAAAGATATATTTTTACAAAATTTAAAATTAAATAACAAGAAAAAACACTCAAGCTCAAATAGCTCAAGATTCTGGATATCAATAAATTTTAAAACTGCACACAGACAAAAAAATAAAGGCCACAACCCCTTAACATGCCTTTCTATCAAATTGCATGATAAAATTCGACAATTTCAAGTTAAAGCCAAATAACATATTACCATCTTGCATTTAATGCAAAACCATTAGTGTCCAAGTATGTATGCAAGTATATACTTTATAAATTGCACTGGCTTTCAATTAAGACTCATGAAAAATGTTAATATGGACCATAGCTTTGCGATGTTGAAATATGCCGACACAAAATGGTTCCCCTGCAAGAATGAATCTCATGGTACATTTAATGCAGTGCATTTTACCATTGCTTACAGAAATCATATGAACATTTTACACATGTTTGTTGCAGAGAGATTTTTGAAAATCAGTCTTTTCAAAATGGGTTGCACAAATTTTGGAATGAATAACCTCAAATTTTCAGAATACAATCATTCCTAGATATAAGTTTTTCCACGTTGTATTTTCACTTTCTTATATTGCTATACTTTTCTACCACAATTTGGATAAATGCTTTCTAAAAATGTGCTAATGTTTATCAATTAATAAATTTGATTTTGAAAACAATAAATATACACACATTAAAAAAACAAAATCATAAAAAGGATATTACATTTTAATAAGTAATGCAAAATATTTAACAAAATGAAGATGAAATCTAAATATCATTTATACAAGTAGTTTTTCAATTTCTCTTTGCATGTTTTGAATTGAAGTTTTCAATTGTGAACCTTCATTCGAAGTAATGGAGCATGCAATAACTGGTCTGGAAACGCCACAGGCCCTACCAAGTGCTGAAATGACAAGCATTTTAAATTTTAAAATAAATACTTTATAAAATAACACTGTAGAATATATATATATATATATATTTAAGACATAATAAGAAGTTATATGAATTACATAGCTATCAGCCTCTTTTTACAAAAACAAGATTTAATGCTGTGTGTTTTATAATCAAAAAGTATTAAAATAGATAAATTACAAGATTAATTAAAATTCTCATTTAAAAATATGCAACTTTTTTTAATTATTCATAATTTATTCATTGATTATATTTAAAACAGGGTCACTTATAAAAATTTTAGAAGTCAGGGTACTAAATGACGTAAAAAAACATCAAAGGTATGCACCATTTTTAGAATGATATAACTAAGAATTATAATTAGAGAAATTACATAGTTAATATTTATTTAAATATTGATTAAAAAATCAAGGAGAATTTTCTTTGATAGTGATTATTGAAAAGTTTTATTATTAAACTGCAAATCTCACCCATAAGAGCATTAAACACAAGGGAGAAAAAAATGACAAACTTTTCCCATTTAAAAAAAAAAAAAAAATCTTAATAGTGAAGCTATTTGTATTTTGATTATATATATTTAAAGAATATATAAAGGAAGAAATATAAATTAACTAGACAGAATTTTAAAAATCTTACAAATATATATAAATAATATATATTTGACACAATGCAAGAAAGTGAGATTAGCTCTGCCAATTTGTATCAAATTAATTCAATAATATATTATCAGTATAGCAAAATATCTGCATATAGTTACTTTTTAAACATTTTTAAATAAAAATTAATTTATAAACTAAACAAAATAAATATTTACCATGTTTTGATGGCACGAACACATAAGGAACATTCTGAAACAAATTATAAATTTTATTTTAAAAATAAATCAGCAATCACAATTTTATACATAAACAATTTAGTTAAATTATTCAGAAAGTTGATAATAAACATAATAAAAAAACATTTTTAGAATATATAAAATAATTTTAATTCTTAAGAATTTAAAGCTACATGCAGAAAATTATACTTTTACTAAAAATAATATGTATGTATTTAAAGAGTTCTTTATTTTTGATGAAATTCAAAAGGATAAACGAGAGTGACAACCCCTCTGAGAAAAATAACAGACAAAGGTTTTAAATCTGCATAAAATCCATATATTGTAATATTAGATGGGCAACACATCAAGTTCAGCCAGTTCCTTAATGGGAACTTTAAATGTTCATTGGAAAATCAAAAAAATTGTATAGAACAAAAAAATAACTTTCATTGGATTGGTTGCTTGTTCAAATAACATCACCCAATTTTTGGATCAACAATGATAACCTGCAATCTTTCCTATATTTTAAAAGTGGCAAAGTGTGCAATTCTTTGTTAAGGGTTGATAATATTTAAAATAATAAAAAGATATTTCTGATTTAAATTCAAAATCAAAAAGTTCAAACTAATTTAAGAGTACAGCAAATCAGATCATTTTTATTAATATCATATAATCTTATTGCAATTTCCAAATCTTTTGTATCTGCAAATAATCCAATACTCATACATAAACTCTTTATACATGGTATCTTCACTCTATTAATTTATAAAGATGAAATTGCAGCTGCATTAAGTATGTTATATAATCAACAATAGAAATGTTGCATTTGAATATTGACTTATTTTTCCCATTGTCTAAAATTAAAAAGTAACATAAGATTTAAGAAAATTGTTTTGCAAGAAAAGCTTCAATATTTGAAATGAACACACATAAAGTACAAATAAAAAATACATAACTGAATGCGTTTATTTCAGTTTCGTTTAGTAGTAATTGCACCAAAAATTATTAATTTAACAACAAAGAGCAAATGATAATTACGTATCAGGTAAAATTGTAAGAAAGGTAGATTATATTATAAACTCATACATACCTTATCTTCACAAAGAAGGGGCAAATGCAAAAGAATTTCAAGAGGTTTTGCATCTGCTGCCATAACAATAACCTCAGCTATCCCTCTGTTTAATGTTTTGGTAGCTATGGAATTTTTAAAAATTATAATACCTCAAAAATACATCAACCTAAAGCATTGCATAATCAGAAACAATTACAATATCTATTAATAATAATTTTAATTTAACAAAACAAAAATAGAAATACAATTTAGCAATAAAAATACTAATATTTTAAAATGTTTGATTTTTTCAAAAACTACACAAAATGTAGATAAGTAACGAGTCAATGGCCTGGTGCAGTAATACAATTAGTAGTGACGATGAAAAAAATAAAAGGCGAAGATCACTGGGTCACCCAGTGTCATGACACTAATACATTTAAAAGGATATATCCCCCTCACAGGGCCAAGAAAAACAATACTATATACTACATTCATACAATCTTTAAATTATGAAGACTAACATTACATGCTTTAATATCTTTAACAGTATTAAATAATCCTTCAAAAGTTGTGTACAAATGGTCACCTCTTCAGCGAAAATTAGTTTGCAGTTGAAATTCTCCTTTTACTTTAACCTTTTCTTATCTAACAAGGATTATTATTGATACTCTTTGAAATTATCTAAATTGCATGCCAAATTTTTAGAAACAAATCTGATCTTTTTGCGTTCTACAAAATTTCAACATAAAATTATAATATATATATCAACTATTATATGATACATTTAGCAAAGTGCATTTTATGTTCAATACTGCCTACAGAAACCATATAGTTTTAAGCATACAAGGTCTGTCTAAAGTAATGGGACTAATTTAAATAAGTATAAGAATTTATGGTAAACGTATTATTTGCCATCTTCAAATAAATTTTCTATTGGTCAAAAGCACATACACTTCATTTTCTGATAACTGTTTAAAAATAGCTGTGATGTATTCTAAACAGCTTCTAATGATTCGAAAAAGGGGTTCCAACAGATTTTATTTTTGGAAATAAGAAAAAGTCAATAAAATCAGAGGAATACAAAGAATGTTTCTATGTTGCATACCATTTTTAAATCAAAGCCAGCTTCATGAAGAACACTGTATAAGAAGGAATTGTTTGTTCTAGTATGAGAACTATAGGAACCATTTTGATATAAACTTTGTTCGTCTCCAGATCCTCTTGCATAATTTCCCCAGTGTCTATCGTTGGCAATTTCAGATATCATTCAGACACACAAATAATAGTCTATTGAAACAATGACCGATTTTTTATATTCTAATCTCTTTTTGAAATTACAAGCTACACAGAGTGTTCGTCCTCTTCCATTTTCTGTCTATCTTTATTGAATCTTTTTGTGCTTCTTAAACAATACAAGACATACAATCTTTTCCAATAAAGCCTGAATTAGTTATCTATAAATACTCCATTGGAATTTTTTTCAATTTCAACCAAAAAACTAGATGCTATTCAATTTTAGAACCAACATTTTAATGGAAAGTGAAGTGAAATGAAACCATGCTTAATCATGATTGCCAAAACTGAAGGTTCAGTAGTGATGAGCTTTGCTCTGCATGCTCAGATACATTCAAGATTATTGTCGGCAGGCTATCATTCAACTCTTATTGCATTCTAAAGCAGCTAAAAAGCTAGTCCGATTGCTTTACAGACCAACCTCATATTTCAGAAATGGCATAGGAAAATTTTTTGAACTTTAAGAACATGCAACACGAATTTTTCTGAACTGAAAGCATGTTTGGTATTTGATAGTTTATTCTTCTCAGCAGACAATTCACAATTCTCACCAATTAATTAAATAATATTATTTAATATCATTCATAGAATGCATCCTACTTTGATTCATTTTAATGTCAAGTTGCAGTTTAAAATTTTTTGGAAAAGAAAAAACATCAATAAAATTTATGCAAGCAGTTAAGATTGATTCTGCCTCAAATTTGGCACCTGTATTGAATTATTGAAAATTAAATCCAATAAATTACATATTTATTGTAGACAGACCCCCTTTCCATGTTAAGATCCCAGAAATGTAAAAGGAGAAAAAGGAATGGGTAAACTGCATAAAACACATAAATAAAAGAAACTCAAGATTAAAAACTTCACAATTAAAAATCTTTTATTACAAGCAAATTCTGTTTACAAAATTGTAATAAATAATGTTTAAACACACAATCAATTTATACACTAATAATCCCCTAATTAATTAATCACCAATTTTTATTATTAGATATCTATCAAAGATGCAAAAGGAAAACAAACTTCATTCTTACCTTAGATTTAAGCTTTGCAAATATAAATAACACATGGTTTGTGTAATGCGCCAGAATTGCAGTTCTTTTAACTATATTCTTAATTCGTTTAATTTAGTAGTTCCCTATTTAAACTTTTATATCAAAACAAAATTATAATCTGATTGCATTTTAGTTTTTAAGACAAGTTTAAATATATGTGTGTGTGTGTAAAAATACAATAGAAAACACCTACACTCTTCAATCATTTACAATTTTAATTTTAAGGCTTTTAAATATTCCCTTATTTCATATGCATAAATAAAAAACATTTAAATACTATGAATGGAGAGCACAACAAAAATCTTTCATTGAAACTCAATATAAAATCAATTTTAATGATAAAATAATTATGTAGAAAAATCAATAAGCAACTCACCTTCATTGGCACCCTTTTTTAACTGCTTGTAATTGGAAGTTTGTTGAATCAAGTCCATTAGGCCTTTCGTTAAATTAGTATCAGCTAACGGATAAGCTTTTGGATTTATTTCTTCAGTCTAAAACAATCAACATATTACTTTAATGTTAAAAAAAAAAAAAGATTATGACTGTTAGTTATCAAGTTGAAAATTTTAAACCATATATGGCTCCTACTCTACTATACCCATCCCTTATTTTAAACATTATATTTATAATATTTATTACAACCATTTAAACAAGATGAGCTTTCTTTTAGATGAAATTTGATTTGCTTTCTTAAAAAATGAAATCATTTACTTCTTTGTAAGTGCATCTGCAAAAAACCCTCAGAGTAATAATTAATGAATTAACTTGGATAAATCCTCCTAATATTCTTTAAAAAAGAATTTAATTCTTCCTAAAATAACCCCATGCATACACTATTCATAATGTAGTATTAAACTTCTATCTATAAAATAATTCCAATATCACTTTTTTGGGGAGAGGAGGAATATTCAACAATTAAAATTTAAGACTTACTGCCACCTAGTTGTATTTCAGATTTAAGCTATATGCAATTTCAACAATTGTAGATTAAGGCAAATTGCCTTTGAGTAGTGCACCAAATTCTCCAAAGCTAAAATCATCCCTTGGAGAATAGCATCTCAAGAGGTTATGAATATATGGATAAATGCAACAGTTAACCTTAACTATTTTAAGAACGAACCACAGAATTTGAGAATGTTTCGCAAATACAGTTTTAAAAAATTGCAAAGAAACAAACATTAAAAACTTCTTGATTACATATTTCTGGTGTTATTTAAGTTTCAGGGAACTGATAGCCTTTTTCTATTGGTGCCCTAAGAAATCAAGCCTGAGAGATTAAACAATTACATAGTCCTTAAACAAACAACTTTGAATTAAAAGATTCAAAAGGTTTCAATAAGCAAGTAGTACAATTTTAATTTCTTAATCTTTGATGTCTCAAAAGCCTTTTGAATTTTTAAAAGCGATACATTAACGAGCTTTGTACTATCTAAGGATACTACTAAGTATCTTCCTAATAAAAATTTATAGTCAAATTTTTCCAAACTTCATTTCTAGGCTATGTGTCAGGATATGGTGAAATAAGGCCTTCACAGAGGTGCAATGTTTTTGAGAAAGAAGAAATGAAAATGAATACATTTGAGCCTGATACCTCACCACCCACCATGGAGCCAATGAGGAAAATTTCTGCAATAATACTAAGTGAACCGAAATAGTCAGGGTCTCTATAATAAAGTAGCTCTACTTTTGACGAGCTACCCTAGAAGAGATCCTTCATTTGGCCAAGTTTGGTAACTATCACACCAGGAACTAGAAGCAGAGGCCAGATACATGTTGCCCATATAAGAGCCACAACATTATCCGCTTCAATCACCAAGATCTCTTTTGCTTGGGACATGAGATGAAAACATGCTGTCTGAAGTATAAATAGATACACATCATGAACAATACAAAGAATGACAATAAATTTTAATTTAAAAAATAAGTTTGCTTCTGATAAAAAAAAAAAAAAATAAACTAAATGCATGAAGAGAACAAATCCAAACAATCTGCAACAAAAATGGCAAGGATTGTATTCTAAACCAAGAAAAGGTAAAAGAAGAAAATATGATTTGTAGGGTTGCCTCAGGGTCATGACACCACATGTATCTGAAGATGTGATCTAGAGAAGTATTTTAAATTAGAAAGTAGGGTAATGAATGATAGAGTAGCAAATGTATGTATTTCACTCCTAACTGCACAAACCAGTATACTGCCCCGAACAAATAAATTTAATTTCTTTATTGGATGCTGTAGTCAACATTTCTGCACTAATTCTATTTCATTTAACTAAAAATTTAGGTAGATACAGAAGATGTCATCTACACTTCTTCAGAATGAAATATATATATACATTATACATTAAGCCTAAACATAATGCTTTTACAAATTACATTTTAAAATTTTAACAGATTATAACAAAATATTTGAATTGGTATTGTTTACATTCACAGTTATATCTATATACAGATAGTAATTATTTCATTTACTTATTATTTTTTTCCCAAACTACGCATTTAGCCTAAAATCGGAAATAGCCTGTTTTCTCAAAACTTACAAGTACATGCCATCTAAAGGAAAGACAACATATCTAAAACTTAATTTACATCCAAATAATACAATTTCGGTGCAATATTGAAACCATTTATCAATATAGCATATTACTATAGTTATTTTACAGAAAAAAAAAATGCCGGCAAATTCTAGGATCCCCTAAGCTGCGACATATCTTAATACTAAATTTAACGACAATAATTTAATAACAATTAATAATTAAATAAATTAAACGACATATTCACCATTATGCTGAATTGTAGGAATTTTAAAAACTAATGAACAAAAATAATCTACAATAACATACAACAACCACGTTTTCTGCAGCACTATGTTTTAAATATGAATTCACTTCACTTCACTTCGTATTTGTTACAGCTATATCTAAGCAGAATATAATTCATGGATTATAAAATTTTCTATTTTTTTAAAAAGGAAAAATTAGGAAGCTATTTTTTTTTAAATTATTTCACAATGTATTGATCAAAAACATTTCAATATTTTTTATAAATAAATAAATATTTAAACACATTCAGGGAAAAAAAAATTATTTGGTGCTTTTACAAAGATTAAATTATCGTTTCAAAATTTTTATCGGATATTGGAAGTAAATAGTTCCAGAAATATTTATTTTATAATTTTGAAAATAAATAACTATAATTTCCAATTATTTTTGAAAACTATTAAAAATAATAATGTAATTAGATTTTATAGATCCTAGTAGAAATTACTCTCGGGATTTTATTTATTTATTTCTAACAAATCAATGGCGAATGAATACAGGATTACTTTGACGACTACATCATGATATTAGCCAAAAATTTTATTTTCTAATGAGATTTCAAAGGCGATTGTTTGTTCCTGTATTGGTAACGCAAACGAAAGTCATGGAATAGTGTTTTTTTTAAAACGCACCCGCACCTTTTGGTGCTTTAGCACAACCGTTCATAATGGCGTAAGTTAAATATTTATTAATTTTATTTTGATATTATAAAATATGTCGTAATCTACGACATCCAATTAATTAAATGTGCAATTGTTTTTTGAGATATTGTTTACCTTTAACTAATAAAATTTATATAAAAAAAAAAAGGTTTATTCGAGAAATAAAAATAGATCTGACTGAAAATATATTATAATTGTGATTGGCTTACCAGTCTTCACTTTTTTTATGTAATGCAAGAACGTCACTATGGCATATGAATTGGAAACTAATTTCTAATTGGCAATGTAGCAAATTAATGTATGTTGGTAAAATCGTTGTTTAGGGGACGATGGGTTTTGTGTCAATTTTATTTGTTAGTGTTCAAAATATGGCACGCGTTTATAATAGAAATTCTACCCAACTGGTAAAGTCTAGTTTCATAAACCAGAATTTTCAGACAAACCAAAAAATTTACTATGTTAATTGATTATGAAATCCAAAAATGAAACATTTAGAAGCGTAAAAAGTGATAAATATATGGGTCATTCTGTCTAAAAAAAAAAATATTTTTGAAACTAATTTCCTCAAATTTTGGTATACAGAATTTGTTTTAATCTGTCAAATGAATAAAATAATAAAAAAATTTGATTATGTATTAAAGTTCATGGAAGCTGAGTAATTAATGTCGTAGAAAGGTATAATGCCATCTTCTATACGTTTTAAAGGCCAAATCACAAAATAGGAGCCTTTGAGATTTGGCAGGTTTTTGGGGTGCCAAATGTGATAACCCAAATTTTTTTGTACTGTTTGCAATTCACTTCACTTACAAAACTAAAACAAGTTGACATTCTGATAAATTGTGCATATGTGATTAGGTCATTAAAATAGGTATCACTCGCTCCAGTAAAAAACACTACATTGGTTGTAGATTACTAAATTTTCAGAAATTCAACTTCGCATGAGAATACTCCTTTTTGAAACTTGAATAAAATTAACTTAAGTTACTGAGAGTCAATTGCCTTCTCATTTGTATATATGTCTTTATACTTGTAACTTCTTTCATGCTAGGCATAATTCTAGACTGCTTATCATTCTTATTAAAAAAATCTGTCAACAAATCTACATTATCATTTTTTTTCTAGCATCTCGGATTTGGTTCAGTTCAAAATCCCTTCATCTGTCACAAGATTTGAGTTGGATGAGTAGCATAATCAAATTGTTCCCTGTATTTTTCCCTTCTTGTCTATACTGAAGCTGGAATGATTAATAGTTAGATTTCCTTTTATATGAAGTGGATTTGAATTGATTTTATTTCTGCTGGTTTGTTTGTGTCGGCTACTTTAACTTCTACAAGCTTTCAGAGATCTGATTTCCCCTCCCCAATGATTAAAATATTTTATTTTGCATTTTATATTTTTTTTTCTGTGTTTATAAGATGTTTTGTGTTCAGCAAACACATGAGATTTTAAAGGAAAACATCCAACTTAGTAACACAAAGAATGAGCTTCATTATTCTATCTTGGAGTCGCTTGTTCTGAAGGTAAATCAAAAGTCATTAGGTCCAACGAGGTTGTCATTTTCACAACTACAATCTCAATCATCTTTAAATAAGAGTTCTGCAATTAGCATAGTTTTTTACCTGTTTTCACTTTAATATCCTTTGTGAGCAGATATTTATAATTCTGGATAATCATAAAATTTTAATGTTTTAATTTAAAAAAAAAAAAATTTTAATTTCTTAATAAATAACATACTTTTTGAAGACATTTAAACCTTAAATGTACACTTTTGTGACGTAGGCAAATGGTCTTAAAGTCTAAAATAGATCCTGATGTAAAATTGAAAAATCAGTCATTTTCAGATTGATGCCCTATGTTTTCAGTGCTTTCTTCCTGAATATATATGCATTTGTTACATTTTATAAATGTGAATTTTCCAACAGTGTATTTTGGATCTTCAAAGTTAAAAGAATATATTCCTGCAATATTTTACTTGTTCAAAAAAATTAATGTTCAGAATAAGCTAACATTAATTCATGAGAATTTAATTATTCGTCTCCATTTTATTACCTTTTTTTTTTTTTTTTTTTTTTTAACAGTTCTGACCATAAGATGTTACTTTAAATGTCTCCTTAAAAAATCACTTTTTTTTTCTGTCTGTTTTTCTGATATTTATGTGTTTAGAGGAAGAGATATATATTGGCAAAGGTTTCATTGGAATGTTTTATTAGGAGATCTTTAATATCGGGTCCCCTTCTTCTAAATTCATATTTGTGTTTTTCAAATTCTCCCCTCTTTTACTGGAAACTGTAGCACTGAACTCTAGGCAAAAAATAGAAATTTTCAATAGAAGAAAATTCAATAGAAAATTTTTTTTTTTTTTAAAATCTTGGTATTTCTTATAATTGGTGGTCCTTAGTCAAAATGCTGTTAATTTAAAATTTTATTTTTTAATATTTAAACACAGTTATTACAAACTTATGGTTAATATTCCTGTAATATTCCCCTCCCCCAATCCCCGATTTGTTTTTTACTTTATTAACGCTAACAGAACTAGCATTTTTACTTATTAATTTTAAATAACTTTGTAATATAAGAGTTATAAAAATGGTAAACTAGCTAAACACCCTGTAATATGATTAATAAATAACAAATTTAAATTTTAGCAGACATAAATTGTACCTTGGTTTATTCTGTTCATATAAAGTTTATTACATAAGTAATGATGAGTTCCTACTTACTTTTTAATTTGCTTAATCTTAAGATGTACGAGTTAAGAATTTTAAATAGCAAGAGTAAAGATACATTATGACAGTGTGCTGTCTGTCATAGGCTTGTTGCAATTTTAGTAATGAGTGAAATCTCCTTGGTGCTCAACTATAGGGACCTCTTATAAGGAATCTCGTAGTAAAATAAAAATTATAACTGCGAAATAAAATTCTCAAAAATTTCTCACAATTTATGAAAAATATTGTTATTATATATGGTAGTTTTACTTATTTTTATAGTTTAAAAAAACTATCAAATTTTAGGCATTTAATTATTTCTTCCAAAAAGAAATGTGGTATAATTTAATGATAAGAATAGTTAAGCATGATTTTTTAAATCTTGGGTGCTTTTTTGAGTAGGCTGATTACTTTATTTTACTTTCAGGTCTTTTGGCAAATTTTTTTCATTATATTTTTTGTTAAGATTTCATACATACAGGCAAGGTAAAATAAATATCAGAATAAAAAATTTATTATTAGCAGCTATTTATGTTGAGTAAAGATTCAATATCAATGTAGTACTAGTTTATTCTAGTTAGTAAACTCTAGTTTTGTTAAAATAAGTTTTATAATACCTCTATTGTTGATGTTTATTCCCTTTATTGTTGTAATAAGAGTTTTTTATTTTCTAGTTATTCATTTCAAAAATTGCAATGGAAAATATAATTAGATAAAAGAATAATGACCAATCATCTAAAATGCTTCCAAACCTACATGTATAAAAATAAAAACCTTTTTTAGAATGTCAAGAAGTGTCCAAGATGATATAGGTAGTAGGTTGTGATTGTGGGTTCTGTCATGCTGAGGAATAAACTGGGCATTCTATGCTGAAAAGTATATAGTTATTTGTGTACTCAGCTTTTACATGGTATAATTTTTTTAGGTCTTTTCATCATGTGTTTTCTACATATTTCCGTTGTACCAAGGTGGTTCGAAATACAGAAAATGGAATTTACTACATCAGGCTGGGAAGGGTGGACCGAGGATGCCACCCTCTTCTCGCCGACTACTAAATCTAACGACATCCTCAATTTTGATGAGCTCCTCAATGGCTATAACAATGAGTTCCCTGTTACTGGCTCAATTGATTATGGTAGGTAAAAAAAGAGAGCTTTGTAGGAAGTTTAAATCTTAAATAAATTTTCACTTAATTTGAAGTTAATGACAATGTTTAAAAGCTGATGAGCTGTGAAAATTAACAATGCAAAACTGATAGTCAGCACAAAATAAAAAGTGTAGATTTATCTTGGGTATGTAAATGCATTAAAAGTCAAGCTGTTTGACATTTTTACAAAAGAAATTGAGTATATTTTAAGTTTTATCAATATCCAAGCATCAGCTGTTTTTCATCTTTCTGATATCAATTATATTGTTTATGAATTAAGGCATTAAATTTGTTTTTATATTTTCCCCAATAATAGAATTAATAAAAATGTAATTCTGATTTAAAAGTGATCTTGTTTTTATTTTTGCCTTGTATCAAGTTAAGCTGTTCTCTTTTAACTTTTTAATAGCTTTAATTTCAACTCATTGATATTTGAATTTCTAATTTCATTCCAACAGTGTTTCATTGATAACAAAATTAATTTGTAAATTTGTTTATTCAATTCATTATTTTAAAATTTCATAATATGCTTAAGCTTATTAAGCATCCTTCCATTCATAGATTGTATCACTGTGTTTTAATTTATATTTTAACTTGCAGATCTTGGCTGGTTGGATGAAAAGTTAGATCTTTCTACATTTAATTGTATAGAACCTGCTGAAGCTTTATTGAATGATTCCAGCCAACATATAAATGATTCTGCCAGTAATTTGGATCATCATTGGATCACAAAATTTGAATCTAATTTTGATAAAAATATAAATGATGTTCAAGGTCAGGTGTCTTCTAAAACCTTCCCACTGGTTTCTACTTTTGATCAATCTATATCTGAACCCAGCTCACCTTTAAACTACAATTATGAAGATATTCAGTGCAAGTCAGCTGGAATTTATGGATCTGGTAATAAAATGCCAGTCTCTTCTCCAGGGCAAAATGTACCATCTGTATTTTGTCCATCTCCTTCCAGCTCTTGTTCGAGCCCTAAAGAGCAAGAAATACTAAATGAAAATCCATCTACTAATGAATTTCTTACATGGCTTGCAGATGAAATCAACTCTGGGCGGAATCAATTGTCACCTGAGGATTTTTGCCCGTCTCCTTCCAGCAGTTGTAATGAATCAGTTGGAACACCCAGTGAATTAAGCCCTTCTACTGCTGAGTTAACAACAATTGCCAGCACTGAAGATTCGAGAATAGAAATGCCAGTTTCTGTCGTGGTATGCAATGTGAATCCTGATAATGTTTCCAATACCGATGTTGCTCTGAGCCTAGATGATATTGCCACTTCCGTCAAGAAGAGAAGGTTTGTTAACAAAGGAAAAGAAATACCAAAAGTTCAAGTGTCTTTAAAGAGCATGTTTCATCCTTATGACAAAACAAGCGGTGCGAAACCACGCAACCGAAATGACAGAAAGAAGGTTCAGAACAAAGAAGCTGCAGCAAGGTATCGAATCAAGAAAAGGGTAGAGCAACAAGAACTTTCAGGTGAAGTATCTGGCCTTGAAGAAAAACAAGAGGAATTAATCAAGAAACAGGACGAATTGGTTGGGGAAATAAAATACTTAAAAAAACTTATTTGTGAGGTATTAAAAAAACAGGGGAAATTATAATTTTTTCTTTTTCTTTTTAATCTTCAAGTATCATTTTTCAAACTTTTCTATTTAAACATTTCATAAATCCCAAAAATTTTAATCAAGCATTGAATAATTTAAATAAGTTAAATTAAATTATTGGATTTAATTTGATAGATTTTAATTTATTTTGAATTCTATGGAGAAACTCGTAACTCCTTGCTGCTTCAAATCACTTAATAGGATAAAAGTAAGCTAAAAAGAATTAACATAATTAAATCATTGATTAACTAAGATTGGCAATTAATTTATATTAACATTAGAATAGTTACAATAATGTTAGAAACAATTTTACAATGCTTTGTCCAGTCATAGTCCATTCTCTTCATTTAATTATTCACTAAAAATTTTATTCACTTTTCATTGAAATAGTTTGAGAAATGTCTTTGAGGATCTTGTCTATAATTGAGGCTGTTAGTAGGTTTTCAGCACTCAACCACCTGTCTTTGTTTTTCTTATTTTATCAAGTAAATGAAATAAATTTGTGTTGTCTAAATGTTTGTTTTTCATTTATTTCGAAATATACCACATTGAAACAATCTTCTTTCAAAAGTAATTTTGTGATGAAATGTTGAATTTAAAACAAAAAATTTAATCAAGTTGATCTATAGATTTCAAATAAGTTTCCTTAAAAAAATTTAAGGGCTCACAACAAAACACACACACACACATTTTTCACAACAAAATTTTAATATATTAACTTTAAAATATTGTATCATTCATTTTAGTATGTAAAAAATTGATTCATACATATTAAGAGACAGAAAAAGTGCAATACTTTCTAAAAGATAAGACTAGTTTCCTCCCTAAAAATGTATTGTTTACAATGGAGCTGCTGGGATGTTCTTTTTGTTAAATGTGCTAGTCCGATATTCAGATCTTTCTTAAATAGTTCGAGAAATAAAACTGCACAATTACTAACCTTGATGCTTATCCGTGTGGTAGATTCTTGCAGAAAACTCAAGTAAACAGAAAAGGAACAAAAATTTTCAGACATTAGCTAAACTTCCTTATCCCTTGTGGCTAATTGGCCAGCACTCTGGCCTTTTGGTACCATAGGCTCCAGGTTCAAATCCTGGCGGTAGCATAGGTGTTTGTTAGTGGCGGAATCCACTTTTAAACTGTAGGGCCCGTCTGTTCAGCACACGATGACAGTATAGGGGCAAAAGAAGCTTACAGTTCGGAAACACAACTAGCTGTCCATGGGGCTGTTTCACTATTATGATTGCCACTAGAATGGCAGAGATGTAACAGTTTCAGCGTTGCCCAGGTATGTAACCGAGCTCGTAGAGCGACAAATCTAATCCTTATCCCCCTTTTATAAGCGGCCTATAATTTTTTTGGGTTCTTCACAAATCTGGTGCTGAAGTAAAAGAGATAGAATGGGGCAGAATTGCCAGTTAAATCAGATGTCTGATCTGATTAACTGGTCTATTACATCTAAAGATTTTATTATTCATTTGGAATCCTTCACTATTTATTATTTTTTAATTACCAGCGTAGCTATAGAGTTAGCTGCCCTCCGATTACTTGAAATGGAAATCTTGGCTCTTCATTAATTTTAAGGTAGTTGAATTTATTGTGCAAAGTTCATTCAAAATATTTTTCAAACAAGATGAAACTGAGGGTTTCTTCCCAGAAATAATTTTAAAATACGGTAACAAAGGACTAATTTCTTGGTTTCCTTGGTAGATTGGTTTGATTTGTCGCTCTACGATCATTTTGTGCTCACTTTTAGCCTAAACAGACCGGGACCTACAGCTTAACGTGGATTCCGAACCACTCGCAAACATCCATGTCACCGCCAGAACTTCTTGGTAAAGGATGCCAAATCAATTTCTTTCGAGTTCCAGTTAGATTGCAGTAAAGTGGTTTAGCATGACACCACTCAGTACTTTCTCATTAAATCTAGACTCTGCTAAAGAATTTACGCTCTATCAGATGGCATCCACTGGCAGTGGACTCGGTCTTGTTTTTAACTACGACTAGATTTGAAACGTTTGGCGAAGAGGTAAAATCGACAAACGAAACCGTAGTGTTTCGATTTCAGCTCAAACTGCAGCAAGTCGGTTTATTATGTGGAGCTCGAAACTTTGGCTCGCCAATGCTGAAATCCCACCAGGTATCATGATCGCAGAACGTCAGCTATTAAGAAGCTTGATTTCTTGTCTACTCAGGCTTCTGGTTGTTTGACACTATGTGGTCTTAGTATCTGGTGGAAATCTGCTCAATATGGATGAGGCTTATAGCATCACATCTTGGAAAATAATGTAATGAAATGCAAACAATATTTTAAAAATATATATTATACCAGTAGATCTTTTAAATCCGGCACCGAACGAGACGTTCGCTCTCGTATTTTTCCTGTAGATTCTGGCTTGAGTATCAGGTAGCGACACATCGCTGCTGGCATTTTCGCTTAGAGTTTATCGTAACTAACAGTTTAAATTTAAATGCAGTGTTTCTTGAGGTTACATGTCACAGGATGGTGACAAATCTGGGTTTTAAGAAAAAGTCAAGAAATTTTATCGATCAGGAAAATTCGTAGCAATATCTAAAAGTTCAGTAAAATTGCTGACTAGAGCATTTTCGCACCAAACATGTGCGCGGTCAGCGATTTTGTACTATTACTTCTCTGTCTCAAGTGTAAGGACGCCAAGTTGATTATTATAGCAACAGCAACTCTAGAAAGGTTTCTTTCAAAAGTATGACGACTTTTGGAATTTGATTATGATATGAAGAGCATTCGGCTAATAAACGTGCGTTACAGAAACTTTCAGAAAGATCGATTTTCACTCTCTTTTTATCTATTATTTTTATTCGCTCAACTCTTAATCGATGTTTATTACTTTTGAACGTCATGAGTAACGTATTCCATGACGTATACTATCTTTGGATACAAGACATAATCATTTTGTTGAAATTTCCATTATTTTTTATATATAAGAAATATAATATACTGTCTTAATATATTTTTTTAGGGTGTTCATTCCATTTTTTCCCCTTGTTAAATAACTGATAAAAGTGTTTTTCATAATGTATAATGTACACATACAGTGATTCTGGAGAAAACTAACAGAAGTAGTAGTGTGGTGTTTGTGTAAATAAAGCTGTGAGTCCCCTATTTAGTAGCCGTAAATCAGGAAAATATTTCAAGTTTAGCCAGTGAAATTTTTTCACAGTTTTTTGATGGCACCCCTCATCGAGTTCGCTGAATATTACATTAAGAACATTTTACTATACCATTTTTGTATAGTAAAGAGGCAAGTGTCCAAGTGCTAATAAGCGTACTCACATTTGACTTTCAGTACACAGCCAAAACTAGATATAATTGTCTAGAAAAGGCGAAAAAAAATTTCATAATGAGTTACTGCAATATTGGTTTTCCAATTTATACAAAGCAGTAAGAAATTACAAATTCGTATATCTTTATTAATTACAAATTCTTTATTAAAAATTCAGTTTTGTAGTTGCTAGAAGGATGAAAGTCAGATATTTATAATGTCGACAGGTTCAGAATGTGCTTGAACATATTAAATAAGTGCATGCATTAATCTTTTGTAGTGTGCAGGTTGGACAACCGAACTGTAACTGGGTGTGGCACAGGTTGGAGAACTCATAGCTTTATTAGCACAAACACCACACATAGTATACAATATTTAACATATTTTGACATATACAATATTTAACACATTTAAAGACGTATAATTATAGATTCGTGGAAGGATTCCACTTCTAAGCTAAGAATAAAGTTACTCAGCTACGGGCAGGATGCGCGAAATATACTTCCTCACTGGGTGAGAATCTAGGCCAACTGACCATTTCTCCTGAACACCACAGAGGACACTCTTGCCAGTGTGTAGGAGGAAGCTTCTGTTAATTAGCATTATCCCTGTTAATTAGCACTCGATAATCTGGCATGATAGTGGGCGCCTACTGTAGGAAATAAAATTCATTACATTCTGCACTTTAAATTAGGTTTGCCAATTTATTTCATCGTTTATGTTTATTTTTGTATCTACTAAATGTTTTTTTTTTTTAATTTTGTATTTCAAAGTTGATACCACTTTGTTTCTTATAATTTTGAAACTAATTTGTGCTAGGTATTAAAAATTCAGACAGGAAACTAAATTTTAAAAAATGAATTTTTTTTTATTGATATTTTATTCCAGAGCAAAACGACGACCCTTCTTCGACCCCCGATCTTCGTTTAAAGTCTCGAAATTCAGGAATCTGAAACAAAAAAAACATTAATCCATTTTATATTTTCTTGATAAAATTTAGATTTAATTGTATTATTTTTTATGTAGCGGTAAATCTTGTAATAGAAAAATAAATTTTTCAATTTAAATAATGAAATAAATATAAACTTTTTTTTAAAAAAAAATAAGCATTTATTTTAACAGTTTTTAATCATACTAAGCAGGACTTTTTTTAAAATAATAAGCATTAAAAATAAATTATTAGTAGCATTTTTAATGACTGATATTTTAATTTTCAGAATTACAAATAATAACTGAATTTGCAATTATTAATTTAACTCTTTATTATTTTCAGAACAATAATATTCATACATAAAAATAGGCTATAATGTATGATACTCAAATTGTATTTAATGTATAAAAAGTGTCAATGTCTTGTCCTGGAGAAACTATTTGTGATTTTTTTAAAAAAGATTAAAACGCTTCCACTGATGCTAGGCAAGTTCCCCCACTGATAAATTAGAGCATCGTTTAGACTGTTGGATAAAATTATTTATTTATTTTTTGGAAGCTTTTCCATTCTGGAAAAAAGAAATTTCAGAAAAGTTGATCCTTGTAAAATACAATAATTAAGATAATTTGATTTTAGATATGCTTTGAAAATGTTCGTGCTGAAATAAACACAAAAACTATAGGATTGGCAAGAAAGTACTTTCAGTTTTTACCATCTACTTAAATGATGAAACTCGAAATTACTTTCCTGCCACAATAAAAATCCTTCCTTCGATTTGATCTTAAAATATCGTCAAAAAGAAAAAGAAAATTTTTAAAGCTTCGGTAGGCTTTTGTTCCCACGAATAGCAATATATACACCACGAACAACAGCAACCGCATAATTCAAATATAATCCTCTCTGTATAATACCTCTCCCTTGTAATACAAATATAAATATATACCGGCATAATAAAAATTTGTTTTAAATTCAGACCTCATTACTTACACATCATGGTTTAGTGAAACCTTATAAGAATTTTTTATTTATTTATTATTATTTTTTTTAGAAAAGCCACATTATTTTGGCTCGGTGGACTAAGTCTTGGCCTCGGTCCTACCCATTTAATTGAAACCTTTGGTCTAAAATAAGGCCTTTATTATATTTTTTTTTTTATTTCCAATGGCTACAAAAAGTAATCAAAGAAAAAGAAAAAAAAACCACAAGGGACATGAAAACAACAACGAGAATCGAAAGAAATCACATAGTGACATGTTTAGCCCATAAGCGCCCTAGCCTCCAGTATCGACCCTACACAGCAGAGGAAACAAGTGCAGGGCAGACAGGAAGGTGAGATGAATCCATGTCCTCTCCAAGACTGCAGAGCATGCATTTTGGGCTTGCAAATATTTTCATAAGAAAAGATGATTGGTCACACAAACGTGGCCCGTCAAAGTCTGAAATGGACAACAGCTTTAAACCTGGGCCAATCAGGGATGTTTAGAATAAAGTTAAACCAGGTTTTAGATGAGTTGTCTTCAAGTAGAGTAGATAGAGTGTTCCGAAAGAAGTCTCAAATCATCAGTTTCATCGAGTGAAAAGAGATGTCTTTACAAAAAGGTTTGGGTGATGGTTGTTCCTTTTTCGTCAAGAGAATCCGCCTTCTCATTACCCAAGATCCCACAATGGTCTGGGATCCACTGCAAAACGATATCCTTGCCCTTTGAGTCAAGGTCTTCAAGACAAGAGATGCACTTTTCGAGGGAAGAGGCTGAGGTGCTAGGGAAGAATTGATTGCTGCCATAGAGTCATATAGGATGACTGCTCTAGTAAATTGTTCTGTTCGGCACTGCAATTGAGTTAGGGCAATACGTAAAGCTTCAACTTCACCGTCGTAAGCAGATGCAAAACGCCCTTTATTATATATGGGGACACATTTTTATGTAAGATGGTACGGCTTACCCCGCTGGTTGCTTGCCGCAGTCTGGTACAAGATACTTCCACTGGCAGGTTCCAGCCTTTGGATTGAAAGCCAGTCCGTTCTGGCAGCTCATTTTGGAAGCTAATCCATCCACACACTGCCAGAAAACGGTGCAACTGTCCGGTCTGGCAAACATGCCATTTTGCCTAGGGCAGTTGGTACTAGATTTGGCTGTTTCTGAAGAAATGAAAAAAAAAATTATTGGTGTACTTAAAATTTCAATACAGTTTATTTTTCTAAGTACAGTACTGGTAATTATCCAATGAGATTCGTAACATAGTTTGTAGGAACTTTATCGCAGTTGTATTGAATTCCATATAATTAATAACATGTAGATAGTTCTTGATTAATAATAAAAATTATCTTTTCTATTTAAAAAAATCGTTGAAATTTCCAACAATCTGGATCAATAAATAAATATCAACAATATAGTAAAGGTGGTGGAAGGTAATAAATGGAGGTGTCGTATCTTCTCAGGATGGGAAATTCCCTTTAGCGAATAATTTCTCTTAGTACTGCTATTCTGATTAAGTGTTTCTTATTCTTTTTCATCATATTCCCACACTGCACGAAGTTCTCCTTGTAATCTACAGGAGATTTCGTATTTCCTCAGGATGGGACATTCCCAAACACAGTGGGATGTGTTTAGGAAGTTTGTGGGATTCATCTATCTCTATTCAACTCCTCAGAGCATCCTACTACTACTACTACACCACACCACATCACTGTGCCTAGAGCTGAGTTGCCCCTTAAAAGTTTAAAAATGATGTGGGTGAGAAGAAGTCTGATTGGGCTCTGTGACACTCTACTATCATATAAGACTGGAACCTACGGCTTAAAGTGGATTCCGAACCACTACAAACATCTATGCCCACTGGGATTTGAACCCGAAACTTGTGGTACTGTGCGCTAGTCAATCGGCCATTTAGCCCCCATCCTCAGAGTGTCCCACAAATTTCCTTTCTGGGAAATTTACCAGGAAGGAAATTGGAATGAGATTCTTGGGAAGAACATCTTGATGGCCGAGTGGCTAGCTCTCGGTGCCACAAGTTTCAGATTCGTGTCCGGCGGTGCCACAGATATTTGTAGTGGTTCGAAGACCGCCGTAGAAGACCGTTTAAACCGTAGGTGCCTGTCTAATAGGATCGTAGAGCGTTGCAGGGGTAATGTTACTCGTGTCCGTAACCTATCTTCAAGCTACACATGCCCCTTGGGTAATGATAAATGAGTAACAGTGGTGCAGCCCTTGCTTATGGCATAAAGATTAACTGTCTATGTATTGTCAGCCGCATTAGATAAAAAAAAAGGGATGAACATCTTAGGAATTTCTCAATCCTCCTAGATTGGAAGCTAAGCGGTTGTATCGATAATGATCTTCAAGGGAAGAATGGTTTAGGCGGGGCTTTATGGCATCCTGATGAAACTTAGATAAATTTACTGGGGATGGGAGGGGCCATACTTCCTTACTTATCTTTTATTATAAACACTATATCTGGCATTTGTTTATGTTTTCAATTCCTACTCTTAGTTCAAACACTCGCTATATATATCTTGTTCAAATTTCAATCGTTCATAAAATACTTCTTTATTCATCCACTCAAGTTCAAATACTTTTTTTTGAACTTGTAGTGGAGGACGCTTGATGTGAATGCAGTTCTTTCAAATATTAATTTAGCAATTAAATTAAATGAATTAATTTTAGTTTTTTTTTTTTAGATTTAAGTTATCTAATAATAGATGGCGCCAGATGTAAAAGGAAAATTTCTACTTTAATTGTAAAAGACTTTTTTTTGCAATAGATAAAAAAAAAAAAATTGGAATTGACTTAAAAATTTTTTATATATATTACTTGTTAAAACTAAGGATATTTTAAGCTGGTAAAAACTGATCGAGATCAGGAATTTAGAGCAAATAGAGAAAATAAATATAACTTACGTAAGTATTTCTCTTTTACCACAGTTTACTACGAAAGGAAAATCGCATCTTCCGTACAAAGGATTGTTGTCGTTGAACACCAGGCCGTCTTTGCATAATTTTTCTTTTGGTTGGCCGTTGCGGCACTCATAGTACAAGTCACACTGTTCAGGATCAGCATAAAAACCAGACTTGTTCGGGCATTTGAATTGTGAGAAAACTGAAAATGGAGGGAAAATAAGAATTATTATTCATCTGTAAAATATATCTTTATATATATTATTTAATATATAATATTTTTAATATATAATATACTATTTAATATTTTTCCATTAATGGAGTGCCAGGTAAAATGTGAACAATCTCGCCAAGGACAAACATTGTGGCTCCTAAAAATATGATTTGGCGATCTTTTTGGCGGCGTTTATTTATTTATTTTTTTGGAGTGAAATGGCGTAATTGATTAAATGTTTATATAATTATTAACGTTCTTGTAAAATATAAAATGACTTCTTTTAAATTAAGAATAAAAATATAATAATATTTGAGGAAAAAGAAAATCTGGGAATTTCTTCTGTTGCCTTTTTTTGAGATTTTTTTTTTTCATGTAATTGGTTTAGCGAACATATGCACTTATTAAATCAATGTAATGATTTATAAAGATGACTGATTTTATTAGGGAATAAGGACAAGTTTTTTTTCAGTGAAAAGGTTAGGATTAGGAATCATTTTATTTGTAATTAAATTATTTTTAATAATTGATGAGTTTTTGTTATTCACTTTTATTTGGTGTGAACAGTTTGTTTATAGGCGATGAAGAGAGGACTTTTAAGAGATTCCTGCCCCCATTTCAAAGCCGTAAGAGAAAATTCAGAAAACTCCCATCAGACAGTCTGACTTTCGATGTGAGAAAATTCTACACATTGCCAAAATCTTCCTTAAGTATCCTCATTCCTAAAAGTAGTGACTGCAACTGATGCCTTCAGAGGATTACAACTTTAGCCCTCCTCCACGCTATCAACTCTAAAAGTTGGCCCAAATAGCACTTAAAGGGAATTACTACTAAAAGTAAACATTCCCAAAATCTATGACAAAATAAAAATAGTACCAAACATTAAAATAAATAATAATGTAAAAAAGCATTGCTTCAATAATTATTCACAATAATATCTTGCAATTATCAAGTCAGTTGAGCATTGAACAACTATTCTATGTTTAAAAAAATATATTCATAGATTATATAAATGTCGATTAAAATTGTTGCATCCTTAAACGCATTTTGATACTCGCATTCCTGTGATTGCAATAACTTGCATCATCTTGTAGAAACGCCATTAACCTAATATATGTTGTGTAATAACAGGAATGTCGATTAGCATCCCTGGGTAAAAAGCGATTCAGCTAAGTTGCAACGACTCGATAATTCCAGATCGATAATGGCTTTAAATGACCGACCAAATAAATGGTGTCTTCAAATTCCGGTCAGCCACTTATTTCCACAATTTAGCTTTTTAGGTCAGAACAAAGAATCTCCAATTTTTCATTTCTGATGGTCTGAAAATGTAATTTTATTTTAAAAACTCATCCATTGTGAAATAGGAAATTCTCAAATTGCTTTAAATATGCTTTTCATCTTTTGTACTGCGTTTCAGAGCCCTGTGCGACTATATGAATGAATTGCGTAATATCTGGCGCCTTTGGCTACTAAACTGTAACATTGGCGTTATCTCCTTGGCGAGTATTGCTGCAACTATTGTAGAGTAAGTTAAGGCGAAAAAAGCATTTGCACTGGTAGGACCAATGTCTGCTTCCAAGTTTGAATTTTTATGAAGTTAAATAATTTTTTTTATTTTTTAAATAATCGTCCTGATTATATATAAAAAAAAAAATACGCTACAAAGGATAATTTATTTTAATTCATTCACGCACAAAAAATATTTCTTGTTTTAAATAATTTCTTAAAGAATTCGCTAACTTGTTTAAGCCTTCGTTCTGCTTTGGTTAAAACATGGATCAGATATATTTTAAATGAACCGAAGAAAAATTCGGTCTAAGGAAAATTTCAACCGTTTGACTTTCCAAAACCGGCACGAGCAGACAGCATGTATTCAGTAAACGCGGCCACTTAAAAATATATCATTATCCTGCCGCAATAAAATATTTAATATATTTAAATGCTTAAAATATAATGATAATTGTGTTAAGATTTTATTTATATGTGGTATTGTATTTGTATATTTAAATCCATTTAAATTTAATAAAAATTGAATAAACGAAATAAAAACCTACATCATTTTGATTAGTAGTTTATATGTGCAAATGTACTTACTAAAATATTTTATAATTTATTTCGCCCAATTTGTTTCGCAGTGGTAACGTGCGCCGCTTTTGAGCATTAGGGCGGAGATTCAATCCGCTGGTGACTTTGTTGTTCAAAAACGAGGAGACTCCGTGGCATTTGTGATGTTCAGCATCTTGTCTCGTGAGTCGGACTACTACTACTACACCATCCCATCACTGTGCCTAGAGCTGAGTTGCCCCAATACAGTCTGGGAAGGATGTGGCTGAGAAGTTTGACTGGTATCTATGACGCTTTACGGTCATATGAGACTGGGACCTACGGCTTAAAGTGGATTTCGAATCACTACAAACATCCATGACAACGCCGGGACTGGAACCCGAAACCTGTGGCACCGAGAGCCAGACGTTTGGCCATTCAGGTCCCTCGTGAGTCGGACTACCTGATGAGCAGGGTTTTCTCCAGTACGATATGCAAATGCGGGTATTTCCCTAAAAATCCTCCCGGAAGGCACTGCCCTCCTTCTTACAGTGACACAGAGCCAAGTCAGACTTCTACTTACGGTTGCTCCATCACAAGAGAAGCTGGTCCCCCTTTCCCTCCTTTCATGAGAATACATGGGTTCATGGACCTCTAAATATTGCTAAATGTCAGTTTATTTCATTATATGTCTCATTATAATATTTCACATCATAATTTAATTTTTGGAATTAATGAACATGTCGCATTTTTTTTTTTTTTTTACCTGGAATTGTTAGAAAAGAAAAAAATTTTTTTTTTTAAATCAACTATATGCCTCACTTAATGTGACTGAACAATAATCACAGAGATTGCTAATGTGTGAATAATTTTTTTTACTAATAATACAAGAATTATCGTTGTCAATATATTAGTCATATATAAAACAAAAATCAAATCTGAATTTTTCAAAAAGCGTTTGTTTGAAATTGTATTGTTAGTAACAGAAAATCAATTTTTTCAATAAATTGTATAAATTTAAGTAACGAAGTTAATGAATCATTAAATCATTCAATTCAGATGTCATTAAAAATTGTCTTTTTTAAAAGTTCATTAAAATTGTAATGGCAATCATTTGTGGATTAAAAACTCATTGGGAAAAAAAAAAAAGTATAATTCTTATTTTGAAGTGTTAATTGAAAACCCATTGTAGTATCAATTTTTAAAACAAGAGATTGTTTAAACAAATCTAAACAATTTATTCTTTTTCGAATAAAATAGATGCAATGGCATTTTTAAATAGAGCGGAAATGGACCAAATAAAAATTGGGATTGACATCATGTAACTTATGCTAAGGCACGTGTCAGTTGAATGATCGCTACATTATTTTCAGCTGAGCAAATTTTTTTTTTTCTTCTTTTTTTCCTGACGTAGAACGAGGTGTTGAAATGTGACAAGAATTATTTATTTTGATATATTTTCTCAATTTGTTAATCTAGCATTTAGTTTGACGTCAATAAAAAAACAAGCGTAAATAATAAATAAAAATTACAGTTGAAATAATATTGTTTTTACGAAGTGTGCAATTATCGACGTCTGAATTTCTGAGCGTTAAATAGGTTTATTGTTTCTTTCTTTAATTTTTTTTAAATGCATTTTTTCATTAGAAAAAATGTATATTTTTAAATACATAAGCGATATTGAATTCACATTTTATTGTTAATAATATGTTTGTCATTTTTATTTTTTCATTTGTCTTAAATATTTTTTAACACACTGTAATGAATTTTTAAAAGAAAAAAAAATTCTTTTTAATTATTGCACGTTACTTTTTTTTTTCGTTGTCTAGCAAGTGATAAGTGGAATTATGTATTAAAAAAATAGTTTATAAAAATTTAACAACTAAATCATTTTTTAATGTGCACGAATTGTAGAACATACAATTTTCTTATTAGAATTGTAGAACATACAATAATCTTTTTACTAATCACCAAATAATTTTTTGAAAAATTAACGCAAAAATTGTAATTTTATAAACTAGAAAAAAAAATTATAGGCAATATCGTAAAACTAAACTTTTTTTGTTGATGTGTTGAACTCATTAATACTATAAATAAAATGAATCATTTGAATTTATCATTCTATAATTAAAGGAATTAATATATTCAATAATTAATATATTTGAATATTTATTGACATTTTAAGTGGATATAGGAATAAATTCTAAATATTTACCAACGCTTGCTTTTAATCTTATAATGCCAAGAATAACTTACAAAAAGTTTGCACCTTCTACAATTAATAGCAATCTATTTTAAAGCTGACTTCTAATCTTATGACTCTATCATGTCTCTTACCATTATAATACTTCGAAAAATTAAAAAAAAAAAAAAATACAGCAAGCAATAAAAATTAGGGTTCCACCGAGATTTGAACTCGGATCGCTGGATTCAGAGTCCAGAGTGCTAACCGTTACACCATGGAACCCATCTTCCCATGCCGGGAATCGAACCCGGGCCGCCTGGGTGAAAGCCAGGAATCCTAACCACTAGACCACATGGGAGTTGTAGCATGAATATTCATAAGCATACAATTACAAATAACAGAATGCTTGATTATTTTAGAAGTTAGGAATGTTTTATTATTTTTATTGATTTAGGAATGCTTGATTTATTTTAGTTAGTTTACTAAAAATGACATACAGATGTTAAAATCATTGCTTTCTCATTAACACAGTTTTTTTTTTTTAATTATTATAATTATTAGAGTTAAGTATTTTAAAACCTAGGTAGAAACACATTACGTTACTAAAATTGAGAAATTCAGTCTAGAAAGGCATAGATAAAAGATTAGGGCATAATTCTGAAAAAGGATTATTTCATCTGTAATCTGTTTAAATATTTGATTAGCGCTTCATTTGTACTATTACCCAAATATACGCCTATACAGCATTTATCGAGTTTTTACAATACTGGAATTAAAAAAAAAAGGAAAGAAATTCGGATCAGATTTGTAGTATTCAAATGTTTTAGATAATGAGACACATTTTTAACATAACCTGTCTTTTAAAATACTAAATTCGTAAATTTAAAATATATGTTTTTTAGACATTTATAACTTAGTTTAGCATCCTAATTATCTAAAAATTAAATAAGATATTCTCTTTTAATTGAAATATTCGTTTTGCATGTTCTTTTTAAGTAAATTTTTTCAAAAAAATTTCAATTAAAAGTTCAGTAAGCATTTATTACCTTATTTTCTTTGATTTTTTTTCTATTACAAATTGAAATGTTATAAAAAAAAAAAAACTCATGTCTCTGCAAATGTATTCGAAATCATAAAATATCTACATAATTCTGATTTAAATTCGTTTAATTAAATTTTTTTTCTAAATTTTAAATTCTCATTTTTTTTTTCGAAATAATAATATAATGACATTAATTACATTTTAAATTATTTTTTAAAATATAATTAAAGTTATTATATTATTATTTCACTGTTAAAGATATTTAGCATATAGTAATTATATAATTTATTCGTTTAGTACTAACGAATATCAAAACTTCCACTTTTTTTCTTTATTATTAATTTATTACAAAAAAAAAAAAGTGCCCCTTATTTACAGTGAAGACAAGTTTTTTTTTTTTTTAATCGTAAAGATTCATTTAAAAAAAGTCATTAGTTTGAATTGCTTTTTATTTGCTGGACATTGGACGAAAATGAACAAAATGTTTAAAAAATTCACCACAAGGTGGCACTGATATATTAAATATAATGAATAGTAACATAACAAACATTACTGAAAATTACTTTCACATTTCATTTAAGAAGTTCAAAATTTATTCACTTTTTACTATAAATACAACGTAATTTAAACATATAACAAAGTATGCAATTGCTGATTGAAATGGATGTTATTTTAGTTGAAATTAATTTTGAATTCTGATAATGTAGAAGTTCATCAATATATTCGTCTGGATATATATATATATATATATATATATATATATATATATTACCTCCCTTATGATAATATTCTATCAAAAACAAATTTGAATAAATTCATCAGATCCTTCAAATGACTGTTTTAACGGAAACGGAAACGGACGTACCAGTTTCGGAGTACCTGTAGGGTAAATATACCCCTAAAACCTCCACATAATCATAAATATAGTTAAATTTACATTATTGAAATTACATCGTGAATTTAGACAAAAAAAAAAAAAAAAAAAGAAAATTTACGCTATTAAGTTAAATGATAAAAAGAAAGAAGTAAGTTAAGTTACTCGGGTACAATTAGGAGTCAGTAACGTTTCCCCGTGGACGGTCAGTGAATTAATGAAAAATAAAAATAAATTACATTAGGAATTTAAAATAAATACATTAGAAATGGAAACATTAACTTCTAAAAATTTTAGATATCATTTGGAAAAAAAAAAAAAATATACAATAGCCAGTATTTGTGTTAGTTTTGCACATAGTAGTAATAAATGAAAATTTAAGGAGACAAATAGGCACTTCAGATTTGCAATTTAGCTATTTTGGTCATTTTGAGTCCTATAAATTCTTTTTAGACGTGGGAAGGACTCAAACGTCGCATCGTAGATAGCTCCAGGTCTTTGAATGTTTTAAACACTGTTTGAATTACTTGTCCTTCAGGAAATTTTTGTAGAATAATAGCTCTAGCTCCAGCACTCGTATAAATATTAACATATGTTAGTTAACTCGTATAAATGATAACATAATCTTTTTTTTTTTTCACTTATTTATACTCAAAGACATTTGTAAAAGAATTAAAATGTATTCTTTATATTCATTATATAAGCATAAACAAAAACGTCCAAAAGGTTTGATCGTCGAAAACTGTCTATATTTCTTTGCAGGAAAAGCAATGAGATGGCACCAAGTTGTTATTTGGTTATGTGATGTCTTGTGAGTAATGACAAATATTTAAGGATTGTACGTCAGAATACGTGCTCGTTTTCATACCACGGAAAAATGAGTGTATTCTGGTCAGCCACATTCAACAACTAAACTAAATATTTAGGAGTTCTGTATTAGCATTTATTTAACTTGGAAACAGCATTTTCTGTACACTAAAACTAAATTTCGCATTGACTTCAGAAAACTTCACCCACTTATAAATAGAAATTCTACTATGACCAGGGAAAACAAAATTCTTCTTTTATACTGCCACGATTCACCCAGTTCTCGTACGCTTGCCCGGTCTGGTCATATGCAACTAAATCTAATTTAAAAACGCTTGAAACTTTACAAAAGACACTATCCGCCACATTACTTCTGCTAAATGGTTCATACGCATTTCTAATATTAAGATATGAATTATTCCTTCTATAAAAGATTTTCTTAAACACATCTCTATTAAATTTTTTGACACGCTTATTAATCATGGAAATACTGCAATCCAGGAATTTGGCTCTTATGTTCCCAATTATGATTTAAAACGTCAACTCAAAATTTTAGTTTAATTTCTAATTTAATTTTTAAATATTTTTCTTTTCATTTATTTATTCATGATTGTAAATTAATTTTATTATATTTGTAAATATATTCTGGTCAATTTTCGTTGTTTCAACTATATTTACCCTGTCCTATCGGAGATGGAGTGAGGCTAAATAGCTCAAAAAAGAATAACGTCAACCAACCAACATTCAATATAGTGTATGTAAAAGAATCTTGACAAATATCTTCCCTCTGTTTATGTATACATTAAAACATATTCAAATCTGCATAATGGATGTTGCATTCTATAAATCATTAATATTTCAGTCTTCTAGCCATTTCATGAGCTCTGTTTGTCTTATAAACTGCTGTAGACATTACATTTTATTTCAGACACCAATAAAAATGGTCTTTTCGAAAATAATCTAAAATCACTCGATGAGTTTAAAGTTTCGCACTTATTAGAGAGATATTTTACTTTTCATTCTGACGTAAAAAGAAATATCCCCAAAACCTTTACCCAGATAAATTAATCATTTTTGATAATATTTTATTTCGATAAGATAAAATGTTTTTCAGGATTTAGTGACATTCAGAAAAATCTTATTTGTACATATTTATACGTATTCAATAAATAATTAAACTCAGTGATTTTTGTTATTATTTTTAATTTTCATTATTCTTCTTAAAATCTTTCATGTAGTAGATAAAACTAGATATTTTGTATGTATAAAACTAGATATTTAAACCACATTTCAATCAATTAAAATTTATGCAGAACGTAAAATGTTTTTTTTTTTTTTTTCTTGGTTATTGGATATGAAAAATATGTAATTACATCATATGAAATATATAAAATATGTAAGTATATAACATGTAAAATGTCATAATATTTTTATTTAGTTAATTTAATACAAAAAAGGTGAATTAGATATATATAAAGGCACAAATATCTTTAACTAACGTCCATATTTCAAGGTAAACTTTAAAATCAAAAATAGAAATTAAGGAAAAGAAAAAAAAAAATATTATTTATTAGTACAAATCAGAAATTATTTGCAGTTTACATTTCTTAAATATATGTGTAATTTCTAAAAGATAATTTAAAAATTTTAATATTAATAAACAAAATTTAAATTGGCAAAAACAAATAGATTAAATAACTATAATTATTTTAAAAATTCTAATATTTTTCGATTATAATTTATGATAATTTCGATAATTTGTATGATATATTTTGGCACATTATTATTCAGCAAAACACAGGAAAAACTCTTATGAATTTTGCTATTTTTTTTTTTTATTGCTCTTGTATTCTCTTTAAGAACAATCTTATTTTTATGAAACAATTAATGAACAAACAAAAGATTAACAAATCATGTTTTTTTTTTTTTTCCGTAAACAATGAAATACAAATAATTAAGAACTGAACAATGGCAACATTCAAAAATAAAGTAAACGACTGATAATGAAAGTTTTCATCATCTCCGGTTTTTAATTCTTGACCAAAACAACTACAACAAGTAATTTGTTTTTACTTTTCAAAACAAGAATTTCTGTTCGCATGACGTAATCGAACGTCACCAGAACAAGTATGACTTAAACTACTTTTGAATTCTGTTCGTCGACCTGATTTTCAACAGAAATACCACGCCTTTGGAACAAACAGCGGAAAAAACATATTCTACAACTAATTCTACGTACCCATTTGACAATGCAGAACTGCCAGCAGCAAAAAAATCATTACCCGGGCCATCTTTACTGGAACTAGGAAATTTTGCTTACGGAACAAAGGAAAATTAGTTCGAAAGGAAAATTTTAAGTTGTTCTCGAGACTAGGTTCGAGAAGATCTGCGCCTGCGCAGACATTATTGAGGCTAGTGCCCAGAATTAAAAGGTGGAACAAGTCTCCAAGACAGGTTTCGAAGAGTTCAGAAGTGAAGATAAAAGTCACCCTTCGAAAAGAAGAAATATTTTTATAAAATAATAAAAAAATTCAGAATTTAGGGCTCGTTATCTTACTGAAATGGAAGGGAAATCTGTCAAACGTAAGAAAGAACAAGTGCTATTATTGCTTGGAAATATGATAATATTTATGGCATACATCACTACAAGAAAGAAAAAAAAATTTGTCTCTGGAATTGTTTTGCAAGAAGTGGCACCAGGGCAAATTGAGGTTAAGAAGAACAAGTTTGGAAAGATCATCAGTCTTATTTTTTTTAGGCGTCCCCGAGTTAGTGCAATATCTGGTTTTTATAACTTCCTTCTCGAGAATAATGTTGCTAACTAGATGCTTTTGGGTGGTGCTTGTTTACATGCAATTCCTGACAAAAATATTTGTTCTAAAAAAAATTATTTCCGTAAAAACAAGGTGTTGCGAAAGATTCTTTGACTTCCGTTATTCTTTTTTTTTTTTTTTCAACAATGAATCTAAAAAAAAAAAAAAAAAATCGCTGTTTGTAACCCGAAATACGATTTTCTATTCCATCTTATTAGGAATTTATTAATTCTCTTTAGCACTTCTATATTCATATAACAAAAGAAATACTCTTTTGGCCACACACACAATAGGAATACACTCTCTTTTAAGAAAATTTGGCAAAGCAATGAATAAATGTGGACATTGAAGGTAACGAAAATGCCCCTTAATGGACCAAAGATTTCCGTCCATTAGTTCAAATGTATTTCCAGACATGTCATGCTTTTTGATAATGTTAAGAAGAAATGCTTGAAAGATAATTTTAATGGATCATCATAAATATACTCGTATCCCAGTATCTTTACGGAACACTACGTGTTACGGCGTAAGAAAAATAAATTTTAATTCTGGACTACAACTATTATTTTGGGCTACTTTGTATTGTTCCAAAGCAATCAACTGTTCATTTATCATATCGAAAGTTCTGGCGACAGTCATTCTATATCAATTTCATGTTGTTATAGATAATTTCACTCGATGTACCTCTGTAATCCAAAAGCAGGGCCAAGATCCCTATTATTCATTGCTTATGATCACTGGTATTTACTTTTCCTTGACTTTTCCAAAATGAGTTAAAGTTAAAACAGATTTTAATTGATAATTCTTATTATTAATCTTCTCATGCCCAATGGCACATAAGATCCTCAGTTTATTGCGCCATCTCAACCGGTCAGCTGCAACAGATCTTATTTCTGACAAGCTCCCTCACCTCGCCTGGTTCATCGCATTTTCTACTTTAAACTAGTCTAATTAGCCTAAAGTGTGCACAAAATGACCGTAGAGCGACAAACTAAAGCAAATTATTTCATTTTCTACCATTGGCCTTCCATGTTAACATAGGTCTTCCTCTTTTCCTTTTACCTTCCGGCGCCTACGCTACTGGTTGAATTTTAGCTGAAGGCATTCTTAGTATACAGCTAAGTTTCAGTTCTAAGTTTGATGTTCTTTGTATTTAATATATTTTAAAATGTTTTCTAAAGCATCTATTTTGCCAAATTTAATTTTTATTTTGTTGTTCGGTTAATTTCCATGTTTTGGTGCCGTATAAAATTTTACTTTTTGTTTGCCATTGAATTAAATATGTGGATTTTTGTCTTTAACATGAAAGTATTTGAAGGCCAAACTTTAGTTAACATTTTGAAACAATCATGTGCTTTTGAAATTCTGACACTCATCTCAGCATCGGTTCCCCTTAACTGAGATATTTTTGTTCCAAGGTATGTAAATCTGTCAACATCTTCTATTTGGCTCCTTTCCAGTTTAATTTCACGTTCAGTTTCTCTTTATTCCTAATTGTTTTGATTTTGTTTTTATCTATTTTCAGTCCTAAAATTTCTGCATACTTTTAAAAACTTATGTTGCAGATCTTCAAATTTGTTGGCAAATAAAGCAACATCATTAACATAATCTAAATCTTTTAATACTGTAATAAAATTACATCTTATTCCTCATTTGGCATCTTTTAACAGCGTTTATCATTATCAGTCTATTATAATTATGAATAGTAGTCCTTACATAAAACACCTTTGCTTTATACCAGTGTCGATGCTAAAAGGCTCTGCCAGGTTTCCATTAACTTCTACACAGCCTTTTGAATCTCTGTCAAGATCTTTAATGATATTTATAAATTTTCTGGGAATGTCATATAATGCCAAAATCCTCCATATCTCTATTAATAGAGACGAAAGGTTTCTGAAAGTCAGTAAAATTCATGCACAATGATGTTAAATTTATGTTTTTGTTTAATTATATTGAATAAAGTAAATATTTATTTGATTGTTCCTGCCTCATTTCTGAAACCGGTATGTTCTTCGCACAGGACTTTTTCCATTTTAGTCTTCAACCTGTTGATTATCACTCTTCCAAACACTTTGGCTGGAATTGACATTAGGATGATTCCTCTGTAATTATCACTGATGGAAGGATCCGACCTTGCTTTAAAGGTTTAAGTAGTCACAAATCTTGCTGAAGGATCATATTGGGTGAAATCAACAAAAGCAAAATAAAAACATATAAACATTACAGAGGCATATAAATGGCAAAATATATATACAGAAAGTGCAAAAATATTAACCAGACCCAGGCATTTTTTCTCTCACCATATCTTCATATGCTCTGCCGTTTTAACAAAATTACGAAGCATTCTGAAACTTTGAAGTTTGGTTTGTCGCTCTACGGTCATCTTGTGTACATGAGGGCTAAGCCTATCAGGACAGTTTAAAGTGGATTCCGAATCACTCACAAACATCCAATGCCACAGCCACAATTCCGTTTGATTCTTATTCAAATGACTACATCAACATCATCACCTCCAATTTCTCGATTTAAGAAATTTTTTTGAAAATGAATAGATTTTTGATAAATATTAGTTTTTAAAAAAAAAAATATATTTATCTTTTTGAAATTTTTAAAACCATTTATAAAAATATAATATATTTTTGTAGATTATAAGAACATAACCATAAAGTCATAATAAAATATGTTAATGAATATCTTAATAAAATAAAATGGCTCTACATAGACTTATTGTTTTTCTGAATTAAAGAAGGTGGGTTTTTAATATCGACAATTGAGGCCAAACAAAAGCTTCCATATCTATGTTAGCAATGAAAACCATAAATTTATAGGCCAGTCGAAGAGCTGGGTATAAACTTCTAAAGTGCTTTCCTGTCAGGTTTCGTTTCAAATTCTTATGATGCAATATGATTGTAGTTGACTTTCCTTAGTGTACTTTGATTAATGCTGAACTTGCTACATATTTACTATTTCAGAGAAGTTATCTGGTCAAATGGCCAGCGTTTGAAAAACAGCAATAACATATTTATGAAATATTTCTTCAAATTATACAATTTTTGCAATATCAAGTAATTGTTTTATACATGCTTTTCTTTCTTAAATATTCACAAATAATTATTAATATATATTTTACTTTCTGAAAAACATATAGAAAATATTTTTTTATGTAACAATTGAATTTCAGAAGTATTTTAAAAAATAAAAAATCATTACATGGATGGGTTAATTCTAGATTAGAAGTTATTATTAATTTGTTCTTTAAAATAACAATGCATATTTAAATAACACACTTAAGTAGTTGCGAATTATTTTACTTTCAAATTATGACAATAGAAATTCAAAATTTTTTTCAATACTTTTTTTTTTTCAAAATTAAATTTTTTTGAATCATAAATCAATTTGTATAAAAGCAAATTGATTGAAAAAAAAAAAAAAATACTAAAGACTTTCTGCCTGAAATTTAATGACAGTTCTTGAATTTTTACATTTCTTTTTAAATTTGGTATATAAACAAATTGAAAAAAAATGAAAACATCACTTTTAAAACAACTTCATTGAAATAGTTCTAATTATTTGGATTCTTTTTTAATTTAAATTTATCATTTTTTTTTAAAAATAAATAAATTTTATAAATCACACTTTTTTTTTTTTTGTTCAAATAAGCTTAAAATTTAATATTAGAGCAAAATGTTTTTTAGAAATTTAATTTTAAAAAAATGTTTTAATTTCTGATCATCTTTTACAGAATTAAAAGCTTTTTTATTATGAAAATTATTATATATAGTTTTTAAAATCTAACTAACTGTTACTGTAACGATAAAAAAGTTATATTTTTACTTAAAAGAAATTTCTTCTATTATAATAATATGATTTTTTTTTAAATTTCAGAGATTAAATATAAGAATTGAAAGAAAATACACAAGCTGAAAAAAAAAATTATTGCAGTAAATATTAGTGAAATTTCAAAATAAAAAAATTCGCTACTTTTCATTTGTTGGTCGCCAAACAAAATGTGTCCAAAGTTTCAAGGCCATGAATAGCGTCAAACATAATGACTTGCTATGCTGCATTTTCATTACTTTGCCAGCATTTTTATAATTGAGAAGTGTAGTTCCGTTAATGGAAAATTATAAAAATTTCTAACTTTTGGTTTCGTCCGAGGACTCCACATGTTTGGAATCTCTGTTTATAACAATTTACGAAATTATAAAACATAGAATCTAACACAGAGTAACAGGTGGGGATGAAAGGTCCTAGGCTGACACATAGATGGCGCTACTAGTATTAAATCCATATGATTTTTAGTTAGCCCTGACCTTCAAAAAGACACGTGTATAAATTTGACAGATGTTGCACTATTAGTATGTGAGTTACAGCATTTTTAGTGTTCATCACGTGCAGTCCACTCGGCTGACTGTCGATTGACTCCGGCTGACTGTTGATGGAGCCATGTTTCATCCATTGTCACATATCGACGCAAAAATTCGGGTTTATTACGATTGAGCAGCTCCAAACACTGCTTAGAATCATCATTCGTTGTTGTTTTTGGTCGATTGTGAGCTCGCCCGGCACCCACTTTGAGCAGAGCTTTCGCATATCCAAATATTCATTCACGATATGTCCAACACGTTCCTTTGATATCTTTAGGGTCTCAATCAACTTCACTTTACTGTTATCAGGAATTATTTTGTGGACTTTTTGATGTTTTCGTCGGTAACAGCCTCTTTGGGGCGTCCACTGCGTGCATCGTCCTCGGTGCTCATTTCGTCTCGTTTAAATTTAGCAAACTACTTCTCTAAGGGTTGATTTTCCTGGTGCAAAGTCCAAATAATGTTTATCAAGCCAAGCCTTGGCTTCAATAGTCAAAAAGCAATGCTTTATTAACACACGAAATTCCTTTTTTATTCATTTTGTTCAAACTAACAAAAGTTGTTTCACTAAAATGCTATAACTCACATACTAATAGTGAAACAACTGTCGCATTTATACACGTGTCTTTTGAAGGTTAGGCTAACTAAAAATCATATGGATTTAATACTAGTAGCACCATCTGTGTGTCAGCCTACGAACTTTTTCAGCCCACCTGTTATAACAATTTTACGAAATTATAAAACATAGAATCTAACACAGAGTAGTCCTACAAATAAAGAGCTTCCGAAAATCACGTATGTCATCTTATTTTGATTTTTTGAGAATTGAGAATCATTGAAGGGGTCAAACGTAGTGTTACAACAGCAACATGTAAAGTCAACACTTCCTCTGTGCTCTGGTATTTCTATTCTTAGCCATTTAACAAATTTTTGCGGCAATAACTTTCATTCTTCTAATTTTTGTCTCGTTGTATTTCTCTTTTTGTGCACCCAACTGTTGATTAGACACATTTAAAAACAAAAATATTATTTTAATTTGTTACGTGTACAAGTACAAAACTGTTATAAGATACTGTAAAACTGTATATTATAACAGTATAACTGTTTTATTTTTTTTTCATACAGCGAATGCAAGCACGTGACGAAATGTCATTTGTTTGGATGTTCTAGTATCTCGTATTTTTTTTTTTTTCAACTAATCTTTTTACAGAAAATTATAAAAACCTAAAAATTCGTAGTAAATGAAATTATTTGTTTAAATTTTGTTATAAAACTCAAACGGTGCATTAAAAAGTACATAAAAACTTAAAATTACAAATTACTTCCCTATACAAATACAAAGGTGTTGGAGTAGACTGTCTTAATCCAACAAAGGCAAAAGATTGTTTAGTTTTTTGGAAGCTTTTTCCCCCAAAATCCTTACCTCCTGTTACATAATTATTAGTTAAATGAAATTTCTACCAAAAAGGTTAAACATAAAAGAGAGAGATTAAATTTAAAATAGAAACTTTAAGCCATAGCTCAGGAGTTTAAAAGATAAAATTTTAAAGTAATTAAAAGAAAAATTAAGTAATTAATTTTTTTAAAAGTCAGGTTCCACCGAGATTTGAACTCGGATCGCTGGATTCAGAGTCCAGAGTGCTAACCATTACACCATGGAACCATCTTCCCATGCCGGGAATCGAACCCGGGCCGCCTGGGTGAAAGCCAGGAATCCTAACCACTAGACCACATGGGAGTTGCAGCTTTAATATTCACAAACATACAATTACAAATAAAAGAATGCTTGATTATTTTAGAAGTAGGAATGTTTCATTATTTTTCTTGGTTTAGAATGCTTAATTTATGTAAGTTAGTTTACGAAAAACGAGATGCAGATGTTAAAATGATTGCTTTCTCATTAATACGTTTTCTTAATTATTATAATTATTAGAGTTAAGTATTTTAAAACCTAGGTAGAAACACATTAAGTTACTAAAATTGGGGGCAACGGGCGTACCGGTTACGGAGTTCCCTGGGGGTTTTAAGAACCACAATACCTCCACATCTTAAAGTAATTAAAACATTTACATAAATTGTAGTTTCTTGCAGCGTATTTGCTTATTTATACTTTCTAGTATAAATAAGCAAATATGCTTAAAAAATTTTTAAAAATACGGCAAGTAAAAAGTAGGTTCCACCGAGATTTGAACTCGGATCGCTGGATTCAGAGTCCAGAGTGCTAACCATTACACCATGGAACCCATCTTCCCATGCCGGGAATCGAACCCGGGCCGCCTGGGTGAAAGCCAGGAATCTAACAACTAGACCACCATGGGAGTTGCAGCATGAATATTCCCAAACATATAATTACAAAAGAAGAATGCTTGATTATTTTAGAAGTTAGGAATGTTTAATTAGCTTTTTTTTTGATTTAGAATGTCTGATTTATTTAAATTTAGTTTACGGAAAACGATATACCGATGCTAAAATGTTATGATGTTAAATGTTACGATGCTAATGCTTCACATTAGCACGTGTGTGTATATTTTTTTAATTAAATTGTTAGGGTTGAGTATTTTAAAACCTAGGTAGAAACAAATTATGTTACTAACATTGAGAAATTCTGTGTGAAATCACCAAATCCCTAAATCCTTGTTATTCCATCTATGCATTGCATTAATGTGTCTTGTCCTCGTAAGATGTAAATCCAAAATTATTGCTGCATGTAAGGTACATGTTTCACAGTTATGTGTCTTATATGATCTAATGAATTAAAATGAATGTATATCAATTGCACTAAATCATTATGAAATAACAAAGTTTTCTTGTCAACTATCTATTTCCAGTGGACTGAATGATTTTTTCCCCTATTTTTTTTTCAAAAGGCAATTCTGCTATAGAGCATTACTTCTAATAAAAGTACAAAATTACCTTTAGAAATAAAACAAGCAATATAAACAAAAATTTTAAGTCAATTCCTACTTTTTTTTGCATTATATTGCAGAAAGTCCTTTATAAATAATTTTCATTCATTTTTTTAAATTTATCTGGCGTCATCTATTGATGATATATGCAACTTAAATCTAAGAAAAACTTTAAAATTAATTAATTAAATTAAATTACTGAATTAATATTTGAAAAAACGTGGCTTATTAACATCCAGTGTCATCCACTACAAGTTAAAAAATGTATTCGAATTTGAGTGGATGAATGAAAAGTGCCATTTTACGAACGATTGAAAATTTGAACGTGATATATATAGGGAGAGCGAGCTAATAGAATAAAAAATAAAAAAAAACCCAACGAATTAATCGATAGGATCGATCTAGGCATGGCGAAAAAGAAGAATTGAATGATCTTTATAAGTAGCCAGAGTGAAGAAGAGGATAAACTAACTTAATCTTACAGGAAGTTAAACGATTTGTTAAAAAAAAAAAACTGTCCAATTTCGCAATGGAGGTTGCCCCAAATGATGAAAGAAGAGGATAATTTGTGAGAGGCAATGAAAAAATCTGCACTTCTTCCCCTAAACTTATTGTCCCAACCAAAAAAATCACTGACTTTAAAAAAATAAATAAATAAAAGTAGTTTTTCATGTATCTACTTATCAAGCAATAATTAAAAACCTTTTTCCTTTGAATTACAACACTATTAGGTTTGTTTAAATTGTATATAATTTTTAAATTGAACAATGCCTGACACATTTTTTTCTTCCTTAGAAAGTTAACAATGCAGAACGCCATTTTGTTGTGCGAGAAAAACATTTATGATGCAATCCACGCTCTCGGCAAGGGTTAACCGTATATCTACATAATTCCAATGTTGATGTTTAACAGATTACCTTTCTTGGAATAATTTTAATATGCAAAAGAAAAGTTGAACAGTTTTGAGACATGAAAATGTTTGCATCAAATCTTTTAGTATTTAAAAATAGCCATAAAAAGTTTGGCTGATTGTATTTCTCTTTTTGCCAATAATCGCCATCTATAGTGTAAAAGAGAAGATAGTATTTTTTTTATCTGAGACTTTAAATAAATGAGGAATTATTTTAGTATCGGAAACATTTCGTTTTCCATCTAATTCATTCAACATGCTTCCAAAGTAGGGTAAAATGCATATACAGGGTGATTATAATTAAAGTCCCACTTTCAAAATGCTGTGAAAAAGAAACCACTCATCACAATGAGTTCAAATTTGAACTAAAGATACTCTGAAGAAGGGGAGATGATAAGGCATCAAAAAGTTCCAAAGTTTATTAATAGATGGCGCTGTAAGTAACATAATGAAAGTAAATTCGGCTGCCAATGATAATTTGAATCGAAATGACAACGTATTTGGCATGAGTTGCACATTAAACCAACCGTAGTGTTCAATGTGCTTGATTGTTTCGGTTTTTGGACGGAAAAAATGACTTCCAAGTCATTCAACAGTTGTGACACTGTTAGTGGAAAGCCCATCCACCATGGCAGGTCAACCAAATTGAATGGAGAAAATCGGTGGAACTTTTTGATGCCATACTGCCCCCATTCTTCAAGTATCTTCAGTTCAAATATGAACTTTTATGTATTACTTTTATGTACTTTTCATTAATGTTTAATTTAATGCTTACAGTTAAACTAATATTTTTATATACTTATTAATTTTCCTCAAAAATAATATCATTTTCTTCTTTTGATGAAAATCGCGGCATTCTCATTTATACATGGTACTTGCTCAATAGAATGCAGCATGAATTTTTGTATAGCTTTTTTTTAAAATGAAAATTGTATAAAAGAAATGCAAAAAGAAAAAGGAAATTCAAATTTAATTAAATACAAATAATTTGATAAAATAAAGAAATAAAAAAAAATAAGATTTCGTATTGCTTTAGTTATGGGTCAAAAATATTATTCTTTTTGAAAAATTACAAATGATGCAAGAATTTAAATAGTGTTCTGGTTATAAATGTATTCCAGTGTTAAAGTAATATTAATAAATAGATGACATTATTTTTTTACGTGATAAAATTATTCCTCATACATTTTTGTAGATTTCATTTTGAATAAATATCATTTCATTGTTAATTCAACCTTTTGTTCTATTTTTTCATACGCAGAGCAATAATTATAGGTTTTATTCCTTTGTTATTGTGAGAAAAAAAAAAACGGCAACTTCATGATTAACGACAGTAAAAAATAATAGTTTTAAAAAAGGAAAATGTTCTTCAAAATTTAAAGTTCTGCTAAAGATTAAAAAGTCATTAAATATAGTCAATCTAACCAAATTTATTTTGTGCTTTGACTTTTTATTTTATATCGTACGAACTGTAGTAATTGATTCAGATATGAAAAATTAAAAAAGAAAATCTTTAAGGTGCTATTACTAAAAAGTTATCTATATTTTAAAGTAAAAAGTACAAAATATACATAAAATTCATCAACTTAAATTCGATTATAGTAAATTTAAATTATGAAAGAAATTAACAATGTAAGTTAATAAAACTCGTCTTTTATTTTATCTGCACCAAACGGAAATTCAAACTCAAAATATTTTCCTTTTCCTCCTCTTTTACAATCTAATCAACCAAGAACCAAATTATACTCATTCAGAACATTTTTTAGAATCTGTTTTTGAGAAAATTAATTTCTAGTCGGCTTCGATACGAACGTTTAGATTTTTCATTCAGAATATAAAAGCATTTAATCTAATGATTCATTTTTGGTATCAAAAGAAAATAAATAAAAAACGTCAAACGATTGGAATGAAAATGAACAATGAAAAAAAGACAAAATATTTTTTTTTTATTTATATAGAATAAAAAAAGAATTTTTGTGACCAACATTGTTTTAAATGAAGTATTATTTGCATGAAGTATGTTATGATGGTATCATTGGGAAATAGGTTGTGACAATACTGTTTCTGATAATATTTGATAGAAAATGAATTGCCAGCAGTAAAAAAAAAACGAAAACTTCTCTTTTTCTTATCGTTTTCACTTTTTGTTTAAAGTAAAGTTATCTGAGAAAATATTTCTAAAAAATCAAATCACATAAACCAATCATCTAATCTAATCAGTTTCGATACGAACTTTTCGATTTTTCATTTAGAATATAAACGCATTTAATCCAGTGATTCATTTTTGGTTAATAGAAAATTAAAAACGTCAAACGATTGAAAAATAAAAATAAGATAAAAACGAACAACAAAGAAGTCAAACGATTTATTTACGTAGAATAAAAAAAGAATTTTGGGACCAACATTTTTTAAATGAAGTGTTATTATGATATATGTTTTGATGGTACCTCGGGTATTAGGTTGTGACACTGTTTCTGATAATATTTGATAGAAAATGAATTGCCAGCAACAAAAAGAAGTCAAAAACTTCTCTTTTTCTTATCGTTTTCACTTTTTGTTTAAAGTAAAGTTATCTGAGATAATATGAAAAACATCGAATTACATATGCCATATAAAAACGATTTGTACGTTTGTAGTTTGCCGTGCCCAGAACTAGAAGTTAAAATCTACAAACATATAAAATAAATAGGAAGATATCTTTAAAAAAAATAACAATAATTGTCAAAACTTAAAAACTGCATTTGGCAACAACTCAGAAGAAAATCATATGCCTTTCTTCCTTCTTCTTTTAATTTGGAGATGGAATAATTTTAATTTATTTTTAATTTAATAAAAATTTAAAAAATATAAGTTAAAAAATAATTTTTTTGTTTAATTCGGTGAACTTCATGTACTACTTATATATTCCTTGATGAGGATATGGCAGTGCCTTCTGGGAAGCCTCTAAGGAGTATCTGCGAAGCATTTGCATGTCTTATGTGAGAAAACCCTGAAAACTCACACCAGGCATGAAAAATAATTCCAAGTTGGGGGAACTGGGGTATCCTACCAATTGAAATCGTCTGCAAAGTAAATTGAGAAAAAAATTAATTAATGCAGATTAATTCTATTTTTAATACAATAGAAGTTCATATTATAAATAATTATAAATAGGAGTCAAATTTGATTTTTACATAAACTCAACCTATAATTTTAGAGGTAATAATTTTTTTAAACTCTGTTTTAAAGATTTTGTTATAAGAGTTTTAAAGATTTTATATCTTAAAAGGAAATTAACTGATAATTAAATAAAATGATACATTTTTATTTGTTACTTTTTTTTTTTTTTTTGGCACCAAAATAAAGAAAATTAAAAAAAAAAAGTGTATAAATAATAAGGTCTCCTCTACCTTATTATTTCTTAATTCTCTACCTTAGTAAGAAAATTATATCTTAAGTTATCTTTTAAAAAATTTTTGCCCAATCGTCAGTTGATCTTGTTTTAGGTTTTAAGTTTCTGTTTTATAAACTATAATTAGATTTAAGACTGGAAAAGAAAGATAACTTTATAAAGTTTTTTAACTCTGAAAATCATTAAATATACAGGTTGATTATAATTAAAGTCACACTTTCAAAGTGCTGTAAAAAAAAGAACCACTCTTCACAATAAGCTAAAATTCGAACTGAAGATAAGAAGGGGGAAACGGTATGATATCAAAAAAAAAAAAAAAAATGTTCTACCAATTTTCCCCATCCAATTTATTATGACCTCGCCGTGGTGATGGGCTTTCCACTAACAGCGTCACAACTGTTGAATGACTTGGAAGTCATTTTTTCGTCAAAAACCGAAACAATCAAGCACATTGAACACTAAAGTTGGTTTAATGTTATTGGAATTAATTAATTTGAGGTAAAAAATGTGCTACTCATGCCAAATACGTTGTCATTTCCATTAAAAATATCACTGGCAGCCGAATTCCCCTTTCTTTATGCCGCTTACAGCGCCATCTATTGATTCACTTTGGAACTTTTTTTGATGCCGTATCATTTCCCCTTCTTCAAATTTGAACTCGTTGTGACGAGTGGTTCTTTTTTTTCTTCAATTCCTTCTATTAGCTCACACTCTCCCTATATATATCTTGTTCAAGTTTTCAATCGTTCATAAAATACTTTTTTTTTATTCATCCACTCCAGTTCAAATACATTTTTTTGAACTTGCAGTGGATTACACTGATGTTAATACAGTTTTTTTTCAAATATTAATTCAGTAATTAAATTTAAATCATTAATTTTAGTTTTTTTAGATTTAAATTGCATATATCTACCAATAGATGGCGCCAGATAAACTTAAAAAAATGAATGAAAATTATTTATAAAGGTCTCTCTGCAATATATAGGAATTGACTTTAATTTTTTTTTAATATTACTTGTTTTTACAGCATTTTGAAAGTGGACCTTTAATTATAATCACTCTGTACACTAAAATTATGAAAATAAAAAGACTTTCTAATTGAGTTTTTTTTTTTCTTTTTTTTTATATAATTCAAAAATAATATAGAAAGGTAAAAAAATGAATAAGAACTAATAAATAAATAAATAAAATATCAAGTACATCTAAAATTCTATTTAATATTATTACAGACTTTAGTCTATTTAAGAAATGATTTTGAAAAAGCTAACGTACATTAAACTCTCTAATAAAAACTAAATAAGCATTGCTAATATTAAAATAAACAAATAGGCAAAAAATTGCCGATAAAAATAAACTAAAGCAAACAGCCTGTTGTAGCCGGAAATTATTGGACACTGCCCTCGAGCCTTTGATATTCATCGAAAATGGTTCAAGGAAATTTGGACTTTTCGAGGATAAACTCAAGGAGAAAACAAAATAATCATTAAAAAAAAAAGGTTTTAACCCGTGTGTTTAGCCGCCAGGAACTGCTTCAGACCAGCGCAAACAGGAAGTAAAAATTCTTTCTGTTATTTTTGAGGTTGATAAAAATCAGTTGGAAGAAAAATAACGCTTGATTAGAATAAAAATCTATTTTGGAAGTACACTTCCAGTAGTTCAAACATTCTTTTTTTTCATTCAAATATGCATTAATTAAATATGCGTATAATTAATTTGCATTGCGTCCTTGAAAAACTGAATTGTTTATTTATTTAAATTAGGATATTCAGATGTTACTCGTATTAAAATATTTTTGTAAAGCAGTAATTCACGTAAACGCATTGCGCATTATATTGCATCCTCCGTCACATGTTAATATTTAATAAAACATAATTAATATTTAATATTTATATTATATAATATAATATAATATTTATTTTTTCCATAAATAAGCATCTATATTTTATTTAATTTCATTTAGTAGCACTTAATCCATAATTAAGTAGATTTAATGTTTTATTTAGTAAATTTCACACCTGTAATGCGTGAGGCAAATATTAAAAAATATTGAACATCACTATATTATGTTGTCATTGCTTATGAATGTCGGACTGGATAGTGAAAAACTTAAGCAAAAATTTTTTAGGGTGGGGTTACGAAACTTCACAAAAAAAAAAAAAAAAAAAAATCGCCTGAGGGACATGAAGTTCAGAACACAGAAACAGTATTTGTACTTCTTGAAGAAAACATACTACCTTAAAAATGAGTAGAATGCATATAATATGGAATAAAGAAAAAAAAGTTTTATCGAAAAAGTAGCATTGATGCAAATGCTTAACTGTCCAAGAAGGAGAACAAATAGATGTCCCTTAGTAAAGGATATGAAGGCCCTTAACCGCAATGGTTGCTTTGCACCGTGTCCTTAGTATATTATGTTGTTATCGCTTATGAATATTGTGTACTTTGATTTAAGTCATTCCGTATTAATACGTTCGAGATATAGCAGATTCAGTGCTACACAGGTCATCATGCCAGTGCTATGCAATGTACCACAAATAGCAAATCAAACTGGACACACAAACCAGATTTATCTAACAGATATTGTGTTAAGAATGCCTATTCCTCAATGAACCTCGGAGACCTGATGTCCAATTGGCTAGCACTCTGGTTGTTGGTGCTTCAGATTCGAATCCTGGCGGTGGCAGGGATATTTGTTAGTGGTTCGGAATCCATGTTAAATTGTAAGTCCCGGTCAAATTAACCCAAAGGTACAACGAAAATGAGCGACAAACCAAATCAATGAACATTTGCTTCAGTTGATAGGCGTTTCTTCGGCTTCGTGCTGAAAAGTATCTCTCAATACATCTCATCAGCATTCTACGGGATTTAAATAAGAGGATTACTCTGGCCATTCCAGCCACTTAGAAGCTCCTCAAAAGCTCGAGTCCGATTTTGCCTGGAGTCATTTTTCATAAAAGGAATAATACCTCGGGAGGGTCGCTAAAAGACAAAGATTTCTTTTTCCAATCCTAGTCGAATAAAACCATGTCCCTAACTCTCATCATATCAACAAGCGTTGAATATCGCTTGTGGCACTTAAACGACTCTTATTTGTAAAGAAAGCGTAACTCAATTGATTAGATGGACAGTGCTTATGTTCCAAGAATCATTGGCAGTTGTAAGAATCAATGGCTCATGGGCAATTGTCAGTGGGAGGAAAAGCTCAGAAAAGAGAGCCAATTGGCCACTTTTATGAAGTCGTGTGGCCACAGTGAAGAACGACAGGTGTCGTCCCATAGTCGTATGCATTTGCATTGCTTTTCTTGGCAGACCTTAAATACTTACAGTTGTGCTTGGGAATCTTTTCAACCCTTTGAAAGGACACTTTTGTCGATTCGAATCGTTGACAAGTGTAGCCCCTTTTGTCGAGCTACGCAATTGCTCAAGTTTGGCGATCAGTGTGATGTTTGTTAACTCTCAGTGGTTTCATTTACCTATATTTCACATTCAAACTCATTTAAACACAGAGAGAATGTTTTTAACAGTACCTTTTGTCCTTCTTTTTACCGTAATTTTGCACTGTTTGTGCGCGCTTTGCAGTCAAAGAAAGCTTTCGTCATCTGTGATATCTTGATACCGATATTTACATGCTAAACACCATTCTACTGGCTGATTTGGCTTTTCATTGTATTGATCATATCCAAACCCTTTCTGCAATTTCATGGCTGACTGTATTGTTGCTTAATTCAGTGTGTTATTATTAAAAATTGTTTTGAATATATGCGTATTTAAATGTAGCAACTAACTAATAAATATTAAATTAATCAAACATTTTAATGTTATGAATCAGCAAAGTAAGGCGATGAAATTTTTTTTTTTATTTATTCATTTTATCAAACTCGAGGAAATTATTAACAATTTCTCTTTAATTTTTTTTGTCTTTTAATTTTATTATCCTTGATTTGATAATAGCCAAATATTATTAAACATTTTTTTACTTTAATAATTGTTGTTAAAGGAACCAATATCTTTAATTATATATATACTCTGGAATTCCTTACAATCAGATAACTATTAGTAATTTTAAAAATCATATCAATTAAATTTTTATATTCTTCAAGTTTATTTATTCACAATTCCGTTACTATTAGAATGGTAATGATTATTAAAAAATATTGAGATGATTTTTGAGATTTTCTAATCTTTTATTTCGAATGAAATAATATTTACATATTAAACATTTCTACATATTACATATATTTCTAATATTTAAAAGTTTTTCATTCACTACCTGTTGAAATAAAAACTACAAACATTATTAAATCGTTACAAATAAAAAGATAAATTTAATAAATTTTATTGATGAGTATCCATTTCGGCATCTTTTTTTTTTAATTTCAAATTTATGAAGAAAAAACGGTACACCAAAGTTTATTACTTCATATGTACTTTATTGTACTACTTTTTTATTTAATTTATCTGTATAATTCGAATTTATAAGTAGGTTACTGTAAATAATTTTTAGTAAAAATTTTAATCAAGAAAAAAAAGGGATACATTTTCACAGAAAAATGGAATAAATATATAAGTAAAATAAAGCTGCATTTAAACAGCTTTTTTAAGTGACATCGCCAGCTACTCAATAATACATACTAGCCGTAACGTATTGCTCCTGTTTTTATACTACTAACATACAACAGCTGCACTAACAGATTCAAACGTTATCAAAACATTTTTTATAGTGTCGCTATACACATGCCCACAATTGTGATTTTCTTCTGGTCGTTGCATATATTTTTTTTCTAATAAAAAACTACAAAGATTAATAAAAATAGTTTTTATTTTTATTTTATTGCAAAAATAAAGATGTAAGAACTTTTCTATTATACGCCAGCCTAGATGACTACTGTCAAAGAAATTACTGATTCTTCCTGAAAAGTGAGCTAACGAGGAAAAAAATTATTTTCGTAAATAAAAATTTTAAAAAATTATTTATGTCCAGTAATGACATCTGACTGGTGCATTTTTAGTGATGACTAAAAATAATGCCATATGCAATTCGTTAAATGTTATGATAATATTTTATCTGAGTTTAGTTTTGTAAAGCCTAGGAAATAAATTTATAATTATGTAATAGTTATTTTTCTTACGTTGTTATATTTAATTAAAAAAATGTGAGTTATATAAATTAAAATATATATATATGTGACGAGATGAAAGAAGAAATGAACTGACACACTTTTCTTGTTGTTCCATTTTATCATATGTCCATTTCACTTTTAAAATATAATCGGCATAATTTGTTTTAAAAAAATTTTCATATTTTGATGAAAAAATTAAATCACGGAATACGATTCAGTTTTTAGTTTTTAAAAGAAAACAAATATTTAAATATTAGAAAAATATTTATTCAACGTTTTTTTTTTTTTTATTTTACTGGAACAGTAAAAGATCATATTCTTTGCCCAATAACGAGCTAGCCTGAATCTAGAATACTTATCCACTATTTTTTAATTTTGTTTCCATGATATTTATTGTAAAAGCATGTTCCATTTTGAAAATGCATTTAAAAACAAAGTAGATATGGTTGTACTAAATAAACATTAAAATGAAAACGCTTGATCGTGAACATTAAAAAAAAAAAGAAAACATACATTAAAGCTATTTAATCATTTTTGTATTTGGCTGCTACAAAAAATCTAACTCAGTGCTGAAACACTTTTAAAAAATTAATGCATTATCAGCCTCAAACTATTTGTTTTATTATTATTTGTTTGTTATTTATATAAAAAATATATTTGTTATAAAAAAAATTAATGCTCGGCAATTTTCGTTTTTTTTCCTTATGTGTGTATATATAATGTAACCTGCATTTTATACTATCAATGAATGTTGTTTTATGAATAATAATTTTAATAATTTTTACGATTTTAAGTTGGTTTCGCTAAGAATATTCTTCATGTTAAAAATAATTCCACAAATATGAAAACAAAAATTGTAATCTCTATTCGCATTCAACAAAAGAAGAGTAAATAATTGAACAAGCTGTCGTAAAGTAGCTGATTAACAAAGTGTAAAGATTGTAATACAAGCACATAATTTTGATTCGAAAAACTACTCTTCCAACATTTTTTAAAAATTCTTTTTTGGTGAAAAACTGAATTGTTAAATGAAAAGTGATCTTTTTGAATACTGTGCTAAGATAGCACACAAAGAAAGCTTAGAAACCATTGAATCACTTGAAAATAAGTAAATAATTTTGTTAATAAGAAATGTTAGCTACTTTCTACTAGATCTTCTACATTCCTGCACCATATGTTTATAACTGCGTCATGCGCGCCATCTTGTTAGAGGGCAAGCAGGGAGTCACTCTGCCAGCATAGCACCCAAGCCTCTTCACTTTCGACCCCAGGCTGCAGTTTTTCTAAGGCTAAATATTCAAATGGTGTCAAATTATGTGCCCTCACACTGATCTGCCCGGCTCAGCCTCTTGAGCTCTGTCGCATTCATTCCCCTGACCAGGGGTGCTGCATGTGACAGCGAATTACAAATGCTCTGTATAAAATGGGCACATATACACACATAACATACAAACAAACAGCACAATAAAACAAATGGTTGGCTGATGCCACATTGAATGACTCAGCAATTGTAAAAATGATGAGCTGTTTCTTTTTTTTAATGTTCACGATCAAGCTTTTGGATCAAATGCATTTTCAAATAGGTATCTTTAGTAAAAAAGAATCCCGTGAATAGATGACTTTATTCCAGTAAAATAAAAACGTGAATATTTCTAAATATTCATTTAACTGATCTTATTCCCGTGTTGCTTTCATCAAGAAATAGCCACAAGGCCTCCTTTTAAAGTGAAATGTGTGAAATGGGCTACCTCTCGTCACATGTTTTAACGGCATGTAAGCTTATTACAGTCATAAGAATTATAAACTCAAGATAAAATTACATCTGGCACATTAGTACATATGTCATATCCATACTGGGCATAAGCGAGCCACTTACTTCTCGTTAACTCAGAAGACTACGTGAATATAATGCTACACAATTTTTTGCAATATAAAAAATAAAACTATTTTTCTATTATGGTTACAATAAGCTAATACGCTATATCTAATTAATGGCTGCTATGTACTCAACGACACTAAAATGTTTGATACTTGTTTGGGTAGTTCAAGCCTGATATATGATGTAACACAGAAGCAATACAGCCTTTAAAAGCTTGTTTAAATAACCTTTTGTACTGCCATTTTCGTGTAATCACACTATTTTAAAATATAAATTACTAAATAAAAAACTATTTATCAGCTATAATGCCCTCTTCTGAGTGATAAGACTCTGTGTTTCATCAGCAAAATTTGTGCTAACATTTAATGTGTTGGCGAAGTTTTACCAGTGAAGAAAATGAAATATAAGTATGTATTTAATATTCATTCCGAAATCTTAGAAATGTTGTATTTTTAAATTACTATTCTAACAGAGATGTGAAAAGTATAAATTTAATGCAAATATCTGCAATTATGGAAGAAGTATATATGGTTCAGCAATTATTAAAGTAAAAAAAAATATTTAATATTTGTATTATCAGGGATAATAAAAGTAAAAGACAAAATTAAGCTCCCTCCTCAGTTGTCGTGAATAAATAAAAATTTCATCTGCCTGCTAGTTCTTTGTTGACCAAAATGTTGATTGTTCTGGATTAGTTGCCTACATAAGCAATTTTATAACCTGCTTTACACTAACAGCGGCTGCAGCTACTCTGTTTGTCTGAAGTACTGCATGGTAACAACTAGATGACATCTTCTGTCTAATGAAAAATTGATGCATTTCTCTGTCGGAACTAAACTGTGTTTAATACCGCTGGTTCACGCACGCTGATAGCCAAGTGTCGCCACATGGCGGTCCATGTCACCAGCAACAACAGAAATGCAAGGTCTGTAAGAAAACTAATATCAAGCTCCTTCCACGACGGCCTGTCTGTGTACACGACTCTGGGTGGCCAATTGGCTGCAGGCTTTCTGCCCATGAGCCATGATTCCTGGCACTGCAAGCGATTTTATCAGCTGGGCCACACGCTCAACATAAGAGTCATTTGCAAGCTTCCCAACGCTGAGTGTGAGGATCAAGAATGTGGGAAGAAAAATGCTAAAAGTAGCGACCTATGAAATGAAGCTTCCAGCAAATCCTTTGAGGGAGCAGATGGCAGATAACAAATCCGCCAAGATGTTGTACTTTCAGCCTTATCAACTCGTATTGTTTTGTATCTTGTTTGAGCGTGCCTCTGCCACCGCAGGATCTGGCCTGGAGTGCTTAT
>BPLR01012210.1:0-51237 GCA_021605095.1 Caerostris extrusa
TTGGAAGAACAATTTGCCGGGTAAGTATTCAGCATAATCACGTAAAGATTCAATTATAAAATATTAGATTAATTCTATCTATGATGCTACACTTTTTAGCAAATTGTATAAAACACTAAAGAAAAGCATCGTGGAAGAACAATTTGCCATTAAGTATTCAGCATAGTCGTAAAGATTCAATTAAAGAGTAAGTAAGATTAATTCTAGTATCTATGATATACACTTTAGCAGATGGCGTATGAAAACATTAAAGAAAATGTGGAAGAGCACAATTTGCCATTAAGTATTTCAGTCAACATAATCGTTGAGATTCAATTAAAGATTTTACCCAGATTAATTCTATCTACTGATATACACTTTAGCAAAGGAAATTGTATAAAACACCACAGAAATCTGTGGGAAAGAACAAATTTTAAGCACATTAAGTATTCAGCATAATCGTAAAGATTCAATTAAAATTTTTAAGATTCATCTAATATTTAAAGATTCATTTACTATTCGTATAAGATTTACGTTTCATTTGAAGGATTTGATTCATCTGGGTTTGAAGCTTCATCAGGTTTAAGATTCATTTGAAAGTTTCAAATTCTCAGATTTAAGATTCTTTTAATATCATCTATGATTTAATTCATTTGACAGTTAAGATTAATCTCACATTTAAGAGATACTTTAAGATCATCTAAATTGTCAGAAATATATTTAAAATGACTGCTCTTTTTTTTATTTTTAAAAAATTGAAAAGGCTTTTTTTAATGAGTTTTGAATATTAGGATTCCTTATTTGACTCAATTACATAAACAGTGAAAGCAAATGCAGAAATTATGTAATGATGTTTATCTTGGAGGCTTACATTAAAAGAAAGATACAAATCTTTTATTTTTTGTGAGTCTTAAAAATAAAAACTTTCTTTCATAAAATAAATTTTAAAATATATTTCAACGCAAAAAATAAATTCATTAATTTTTAAAGGGCAAAAAAGCAAAGCCTTCAATTATTAACGATTGACAATACAAGCAACCACAATTATGCAACAAATAATTGCTTCTCATTACTACAGTGATTTAGGATGGGGAACTATCTTGCATAATACTTACTACAACAAATGCTTACAAATAACCCGGATGAAAAAGATCATTAGAACGAACAATTAAAAATATTTTGCTCTCGGCTTACTGTGGCATCTAATGAATGACTTCCATGCAATAACAACATTAGAAAGAAATCATTTAATAAAATATGCAAGCGTTGGGGAAGGTTTTTACATTTTGTGTGGATTTTCGAAACTAATGAAGAAAAGTAGTTTTCATGATCTGCAAAAGCTTGCAGTTTTAATGATTTAAGGTATGTGATATCATTTGGTTGTAATTTGCGAATGGAATTTAGAACATTTTTTTGGAGGGTCTCTGTTTAATATTAAATGACGAGTTAATCTTTTGTAATCTCTGTTCTGTTTAAAAGAAAAGTCCAGTTTTGGAAGTTACGTAATGGATTTCGTCTTTTATTAAGTGAAATTATTAACTACAGGTGAATTTACTAATACATTGTATTAATTACTGCACAAACTCAAATTTTTTTTTTTAAATAGTAAAAAGTGAAAGCCGATTAAAATATTTTCTTATGGAGGAGAATGTATTGTAATTATTATAAATACGTTAAATTACGAAAAGATTTTTATTTTTATGTTAGGTTTAAACATTAATTGATACAAAGCTATGAAATGCATGGAAGTAAAAAAATAAAAGGTTTCTTGTATTATTATATAATATTTTTAAAAACCTTTTCTAAGATATTAATCTTGGGAAGGGAAAATATTAAGGTACTAGAGCTGCATTTAGTTTTTGTTTTATAAAATATATTGCTAATTTATTTTTGTTTGAAAATTAATTAGGTTTTATTATTAAATCTAACTATGAAATATATTTTAGCAAATCGTATAAATTATTAAAGAAAAAAATAGAACAATTTGCTATTAAATATTAAGCATAATTGCTAAGATTCATTGAAAGTTTTTGAAAGTTTAAGGTTCATTTAAAAATTCGTTTAAGATTTATCTTTTCAATTCCTCTAAAATTTAAGATTTAAGATTCATTTCATTAAACATTAAATACAAAATAAATTGTTTAAATTAATTATATATTTTATTCATTTGTGTTTAATTTATTTTCTTTAAATCAAATAAATTGAATTTGCTTTTTTTCAATTTTTAACCGATGATTTACTGTTTAAATTTATTGATTGTTTGTATTTTTATAAACTTGTTTAAAATATCACTTTAAAATTTATTTATTTTTTTTAAATTTTAATTTAAATGCCCAGGCAAAAAATAGTATTCTGAAATAAGACTAAAGCATTCTTTCTAAAGATAATAAATTGAAAAATGCTTAATCTATTCTGTCACGTAAGAATCATAATAAATGTTGTACGTGTTCTTAATAAAAAATTGCAAAAATAATTATTTATTGCCTTTATTAAAGGTTCAATAAAATACGATTTTTTCTTCAATCTTAATGATAAAGCCCATCTATCTCTGAACTTGAAAATCTGAACTCTAAAATAAGTCCATTACTAATACAAGTTCCATGAAATCTACTTATTTAGTTTCCAAATAGGAAATTTAAATTCAAGCCCTTCTTTTAAAAAAAAAAAAAAATAAAACAGGTTTAACTTCATCACTTTATTTTTTTTTTTTTTTTTCTCTATCTCAAAATACGAGTCTCTCTTGCTTTCAAACGTAAATACGATTCTTCGAAAGGAATAAGGAATGTCCTATGGGGAAAAAGAAATCTTTGAGGATTATATAAGGGAAATATCATTTAGCAGAAGGAAATTAGGTTTATGCCTCAAGAAGAAAGAGGACAGGGAAAACCGATAGATGGCGCTGCAAACCGGCGGCATTCTCTTAATAAGGTAGTAGACAGGATTCTTTCCGTTATGTCCTTACTTGCTTTTAATGTTAACTAAAGTGTAAAATAATTGTATAAGAATTGCATTTGTTGTCACTGAGGCGGGAATTGGTCGATGTGCTGCAATCCCAATAAGTAAAAAAGCGAACACAAAGGACATTTTTCTTTCATGGCGAATTAGAATCCAAGTATTTACTGTGCTAACCTAGCATCAGTGCTTAAATTGCTTGTAATGCGAAAGATGCTTTTGTATTTTTTTTTCTATAGTAAAGCCCAAAATAAATCTTAATTTTGTTTTTGTTTACATACCACAAAGTTTTGGAGATAAATTTAATTACGAAAAATAATGTGCATTGTATCAATGTCTTTAAATGGTGATAACTTAAGAAGGTATAATCATATTATTAGCTTGTCTAATAATATTATTAGAAAGGTGTAATATATTATTTTTAAAAAATAATATATTTTTAGTTTGTATTTTATTTAATTACGACTTTTAAGAAATTGTGGTATATCCGAAAATACGCAAAAGTAAAACACCTACATTTCTAGAATAAAAGTATATATAATAGTAAAAAAGTTCAGAGTTAGAACTTGTTACACCATATATATATATATATATATATTTCAAAATTAATTCACATTATAATTTTAAATATTTAACAAAGACATTTTTATATGACTATAAGGTTTAAGTCATGTGCAGTCATTTTGTGCATAGTTTTTAGGCTAATTAGACGGGCATCTAAAGTTTAACGTGGATTACGAACCACGAACAAACATCCATGCCACAGCTAGGATTCGAACCTGAAGTATGTGATACCAATCGCCAGAGTACTAGCCAATTAGCCATCAGGCCGCCATGACTCTAAGATCAGGTTAAAACAGATATATTAATGCCAAATATATTGTTATATAAACTATGTGTGTGTATCTAGCCCTGCGGGGCGGACATCCCATGAATAATCTACTCGTGGATGCAGGGGAAAAGGGGACAGCTTCTGTTGTGATGGAGCACCCAATGGTAGAAGTCTGACTTGGCTACGTGTCACTAAAGAAAGAAGGCAGTGTCTTCCGAGAGGACTTTTAGGGGGACCGGCATTTGCCAGCATTACCAGTATTTAAAAAAAAGCATTTGCGTATTGTAGGAAAGAAAACTCGGAAAACGCCACAATTGACGAGGCCAGATGCTGAACATCACAAATGCCATCGAGTCTCCTCGTTTTTGAAACAGTGTCTACAACAAAGCAGGCAGCGGATTGAATCTCAGCTGTAATGCTCCTCAGCTGCTCACGTTGCCACTGAGACACGAGTTGGGCACAAGCTATCAATAGACCAATAGGAAAATGGGGGTGATTTTTAAGAATGATCTGCTACAAATGTATGATTTTTAGATTCATAATTTATTCAAAAATCAAAATTAAAATGATTTCATTGAGTTTTTTATTTCAATTTATCTTCTCTTGACACAACTTTGAATTAGTCATAAAAAATAATAACAATAATGTAAAATATATAATGTCACAATAAAAAAACAACAACAACAAAAATATATGTACAATAAATATATCTATTGTAGAACATAACTTTTTGTAGTGTTCAACATTATTTTCGTTGATTTAATTGTTGAAATTTAATTTTCTCTTATATTAAATAAAATAAATTAAATAAAAGTACAAAATTTACAATAATGAATACAATTGCTTGTTATATATTAGATGTTATTAAAAGATTTTATTATTATGTTATTAAAAGATTTTTCTCCTTTGTTATGAATATTGCTTAAAAAAGATAATTGCATAAATTTTTCTGTACCTATATCTTTATTGATTTTATATTATAAATGTACTGTTTCAATAAATTTTAATAATTCTTTGTTTATAGCCATTTTCCTGCTTAAATTTCATATTAATTTTAAACTCAAGTAAACAACATACTTTTTAGTGTGAAAGTACTAAATATTTACAATTAAAATTTTTTTTTAAATAATATTCTCTAGACATTTAATTTTATTTTAACTATTACCTTTTAAAAGATAGAAAGGCAAACATATGAAATATTATTCCTTTTAAATTTCAATAATAGTTACATTGATTGTTGTTTTATATATACGAACTAGAAAATATTTCTTAATAAAATCTGATATGCTAATGTATGCGGCTCTTAAACGGAAAATATTGTTTTACTAAAAATATTTTTTATATTGATTAAGTCAAGTCTATACTCTTTAATAATTTGGTTTTAATCTTTTTTAAATACATCTAAGGTAGTAATATTAGGTAAATAAACGCTTTGAGACTGCCTTTCTCGAGTTCTTAAAAGGTAAATTAAACATTGTTGAAAACAATATAAACTTAAACAATATAATGTTTGTTTTGTTGAATAGAAATTTTGCTGTCGAGTTTTAAAACAAATTAAGTTTAAATAATTTAAAAATAGTTTATATATAAAAAGTTACAAAGCAAATATATGAGAAAAACGCACATCATTTTAATTGAAGAAGAAATTTAAAAAGAAAAAGAAAGATTTAAAGAAATTAAATTAAAAATATATATTTTCATGCTTGAAAACTTATCATAAAAGTTATTAATTTTTAATATTTTATTTTTAATCGTATATAAAATATATTTTTTCACGTGAATAGTTTTAACACATTCAGCCATGCTTTGATTATCTTCGATTCTGTTTTGGTTTTTAAAATTTTATCAGTTTTATTTATTAAAAGTAAAAGGACTATTCAGTATTTACTGATTTACTAATTGCATTTATAATTCCAAACAATTATAGATAAAATTATTTTAATAAATTATTGTCTTGCAATTAGTTTTGTATCATGTATTAATTTTTGTAAATAAATTTGATAACTTAAAATTTTAGGTAAATTAATTCTGACGATAAAATAGTTAGCATATTCAAGTAGTCTTCCATGTAAGTAAAATAAAATTGTTATTAAAAATTTTTAAGCTATTTCATCATACACTTAATGACGACAAAACATATTTTGCACTTTATAATTTTTTGCCCTTTTATAATTTAGGGTAAATATTATAGCATTTCATATTTAATTGAGTTTATGAGTCCTTTAAGTAACCACAGCATTTTTAAGATGAAGCTTTTTATGATTGAGCAAACCATTGTCAGGCATTTAATGAAATCGAACAAAATTATTAAAAAAATTAAATGATAATTATTTAAATAATGATGAAATAGTTCTTTAAACAAACTTCCTTCAATTAAAAATGTCAACTTTGCGTATGAATTTTTCAAAATATTCTTCAATGGCAAATTTAAATTTTAAATTTCCTTACTTTCCAAACCTTTTACATATTTCTTTTATTTTAAATTGTAATCTTTGAATAGCTAATTTGATGAATTATAAAAAACAAAAGTTCTTGTATTTTTAACAATTTAATACAGATTGATTTCAATTATTGATCTAAGTTTTCAGTGATTTTTATAATTATTTTATCTTCAACACAAATAAAAAACTCAACAATAGCTGAAATTGTAAAAAGAAAATTTTCATTTATACATCAGAAAAATATAATTATGCACTATATAATAATGATTAATAATAATGATCTACATCAGCAAAAAGTAATTTTGTAGAATCACATATTTTATAAATCATCCTACATATAAAAAATATAAAATACAATTTGGAATCCCTGCATATTCTTTACTATGTGTTCAAAAATCTGATATACTTTTCAAACTACATAAAGTTTAAAAGCCTTCGAGCAAAACTACTTTTGTACGAATTTTAGTAAAGACATGCATTTGACAATCTAAAATTTTTAAACAATATAAAACCTGATTGCCAATGTATCTGGTTTATGAGTGTATAACCAGATACATTAGTGAGATTCATTATAACCAGATACATTAATAACACTCATTAACATATTAAATCCTAAACACAAATAAAAACTCATCAATAACTGAAATTTGTAAAAAAAAAACATCACTTATACATCAGAAAAATATAATAATTATGTGCTTTATAATAATAATATACATCCTCAAAAGTAGTTTTGTAAAAAATCAAATAAATTTTACAAAATATCTATACATAAAAATAAATGTAAAAAATACAATTTGGAACCCTACATATTCTTGCAAAAATCAGACATACTTCCTAAACTAAATAAAAAGCTTTTAAAAAGCCTTCGAGCAAAAAAAAAACTGCTTTTGTACGAATTGCAGCAAAGACATGCATTTGACAATCTAAAAAGTTGCAATTGCTTGCAGTGGTGTGTCTTCTATCAGAATCATTCCATTATTCCTGAAACCCTATAAAATCGGCGAAGATGATAGGAGGTAGGGGAACAAAAAAGAAAGGCAAAGGGGTACAGCTAAACACAGCAGACGATAAGAACGGAGGGGGGAAAAAAGATTGCCAACTAAAACGAAAATGCAGACACCGTTTCCAACTGATTTTTATCGTCTGAAATTTATGCCGAACGCTACGAAGGCAGTTAGGAGCTTAATGGTGATTGCAGTTGGGATTCGAGCTCCCCCTGATCTGGTGATTTTAGAATTCTTTCAACAAGCAAAATCCTTTTTAGAAGGCAACTGTGATTTTAATTGAAATTAAGAGAGAAGTAACTGCCGTGGAGTGGAAACAGGAACTGGATTTATTTTTCAGTTAATAAATTGCAAGTTGTTGGAGGTGAATTGAAAAGTAAGGCTTTGCAGAGCAGATTGTATGTATTACCTTAAATTTTTGCGGTATAAGTTTGCCTGACTGATAAGAGTTCTGGTTTAAAAATTTCAATTATCACCTGTGATTAAGATAAAGGCCATTTCTGGATTTAATTATTTAAGTCGCACAAATTTTCAAATAAAAAGTGGCAGATTCTTTTTTTTTTTTTTGAGGAATTTCATTTAGGCAGTGCAATTTTGTTAAGAGGGAAGAGAAATAAAAATTTATAGAGCAAGTAATGTTTTTAGAACCCAAAACATATAATATTGTGCCCCGTTCTTCTGAAAGATAATGAGTTACTGATTTAAAATTTTGATGATGAGGTTGTTTTCAATTACAAAATACTAAATGATGCAATTTTTTTTTGAAATTTTTATTTGCATAAATTTTATGTTAGTTAGCAAGCAATGGGCGTGCTTATATATTTGGCAAATGTTCCTCTTTTTTTGGAATTTTTATATAACCCGTTAAATCTATTTAACAGAGTTGAACAACATTAAACTGGACAATGTTTATAAATGTATTTCAGATATGGACAGATAATTAAGCGATTTTTATTATGTTAGATCTTTTATCAGTTAAACTGAAATTCCTGGTTAAAGAATGGCTTATTTGTTAGGCTTATTTTATTTATTTATTTATTTTTTTTTGGTATGTTTGATGGGTTAATTTGAATGGTTCGTTAAATTTTGAGTATTATAATTTTAAATGTTTTGAGTATTATAAATTTTAAATGTTTTGAGTATTATAATTTTAAATGTTCAATTTGGAAATTTAACTAGACTCTGTAAAATTCAGTCTGCAGTCTGTAAAATTTTCTAAAATCTTTTCATGTAATGGTGTTTACATTAAAAGAAATTGAAATGCGTTTGATCTTGTATGAATTTGTAATGTAAATTAATGTATTATTCAACAATTTATTTTAGAATTTCTTTCGAAAAACACTTTTTAAAAATATAAATATATTTTTATTCATAAACCAACCTTTGTATATATTTGATTTAATCATCGCTTAAAAAATTTATGAATGAGCCGAGCATTGTCAGGTTTTCATTTGTACTCAAGTGATTCACATGAAATGTTTTCTGACGAGATTATGGTCACATCACGGGAATTGCCAGAATTTAAATGCGGAATGCTAGTTGGAACTTCATTTCATTTTGGAAACTGTTAGGGAATTCAACATTCCTAGAACCCCCAGTGTCATGAATTTGTGTACAATATATAATTTCAGACATTTCTCACCATGGACAACGTAGAAGCCAACCCGTCTACTTAATAATTGATAACAGTCACGTGTGCTTAGAGTAGTCAGTGTTAACAGACAAGAGCCACACTGCGTCAAGTAACAACAACAATAAATGTGGAAGTGAGGACAATGCAGAAAAATTTGGTATTGATGGCAACATAAGGCCGACCCGAAAGTTTTTATTAACCAAACGTAGGAATCGTGAATAGGTCCTAGATAACTGGAAAAAACGTTGCTTGTTCAGATGAATCACGATTCCAGTCGTTGTAGGGTTGGAGTGTGGGGCAGAATCAAAAAGCCATGAACCCAAGTTGTCAACAAGACACTGTACTAGCTGGTGGTAGCTCCATAATGGTGTGGGTTGTTTTACATGGTATGAACTGAATCCTCTGGTCCAACGGAACCTTACTGGAAATTGTATGTATTGACTGAAAATCGTTATGTATCCAATAAAGCGAATGATTTGACTACCTACATCGACATGCATGATTCCTATCGAACATATATTGGGTATGATCGAAAGAAAAAAAAAATGAACCGGAACTACTTTCGCAATTATGGAAGGCTGTATAGAGGCAGCATGGCTGAATATTTCCTTAGAGTACTTCTGATGACTTTTGAGTCAATGTCATATCGAGTTGATGCACTTCTCCGGGAAAAAGGAATTCCCACACTATTTTAGGATATATCCCAAGACTTTTGGCATTTCAGTGTATATGGATAATAATAATTTTTCAATTAGAAAATTTTATTATGCAGGCAAGAGGGCAAGGATTTGATTCCACTGCTGCCATCTGATGAATTGATTGTATCGAAAAACAAGTAAAATCAATCGAAAAACAAGAATTAAGGATCACCAATTGATCGAAAGACATCCTTCCGCGTTTTCCTCATTTTTTCAATAATGGGCCAAATATTTGGCAATTTCTTCTTAATCTGGTTAGTTTAGTTTTAGGTTCTTAACTTAAGATTCTCCATCTTCTTCAAACTTTCCATGAAAAAAATATATTTATTTCTACTACACACATTAGAGAGGAGAAAAGTATATATTATAGTAAACTTCATATGATGTACCCAGGTTAACATTATATATGCTAAAATTCTATCGTTTCATTATTAATAATTAATTGCATGACTAAGTATTGGATTTGAATAAAATTTCTACGAACGTTGCTAGAACGTTTAATTTTTCCTAGACGTATTTTGAATGCTATTAATGCCAATGGGGCCTGATGTCCGAGTGTCTGGCGCTCTGTAGCACAGGTTTAAGGTTCAAGTTCCGATGGTGCCATGAATGCTGGTAGTGGTTTGGAATCCACTTTAAAACCGTAGTTCCTGATCGAATATGACTGTAGAGCATTGGGTGTAGGGCTAAAAACCCTACCCAGTAAAAAGAAAACTTTTCCTGTCTCGAAAGCTGCCAGTAGGCCTTGGCTCATCATGGGTATGTTGCGCCATTGAAGAAGAAGAAGAAGATTAGTGCTAATATATTTAATGTTCACTGTAAAAGTGTTTTTATTTTTTATGCAGTTGTGTTTATTTATACAATTATGTTTAATATGTAATGTAATCTAAGTAAGGGAGGCATTTTTAAAACCTATTTATTAGAACATGCAAGTAGGTATTAATAAGTTTTTATGAATAAATGGTTAAAATTATATTAATTATAAGTATAGTAATACTCATATCAGCCGATATTTAATTACTTACATAAAAAAAAATATGGAAAAATATGTGATATTCTTGTTACATAATAACTCATAACGACATATTCCGAATTAAGTACTTGATTTTTAATTGGAAGTAATTACTTACAAGTACAGTAACATAAAAAAAAATTACATAAAGTAGAAATAAAATTGCTTTACATGTAAGGGAAAATAAATTTTTATTTCAAAAAATTAAACCCAAAGAAATGAAACCACAAATAATTTAAAAAATGTAAAGCATCATTTGGTTTCTTTCCTTGCTTTTGCGAAAGTGTTTTTATTTCTATTTAGCTTCAAAGGAACACTCGAGACCTTTCTATTACGTTTCATGTAGTTAATTTGGCTGTATTTTGTTAATTACATTTAGTTATCTATTTTTAGTTGAATATAAGCACGATTTTAGCACAAAAAATTGGCGCTGGATAACTTTTTTTTTCTTTTAGATTATTTTCTGAAGATATCTTACAGCTCTCTGGCATGAGCAAAATTGTTGTATTTCTTTTCTCATAAGTTACCGGAATGCTATAGTTTTCACATATTTTACAAATATTAATTCTTAAAAACTAATGTATATTGTAACATTTTCTTTCTCACGAGAAAAGTTTTGGCATTTCATTCCCAGGTGAGAGGAATGTATGTTATTTTACAAATGTATAATCAACCCATTACTCAAATTTGACAGCAGACGTGCTTTAAAGTGAGTAATTAAATTAAATGCAATTAGTGTTTTGTACTAATGAGAACAGTTTATCACTCAAATCTGATAGTAGGCATTCGGTATCATGTATAATGAGGCTCAGGAAATTAGCGAATGTCTGTGAGACCTTCACAGGTCGAAACAATTACAGATGGAATATAAACCAAGTGATATACCATGAGTTGTTCCACAGCGTTTCGACCACGAGATGGGAAATGTCAACTCCAATGAGAAGTGATGGAAACTGAATAGGAAAATATAGGAATTTGAATGAATTCAAGTCCTTCAAAATTTGCTTATTGTAGTTCGTATTTCATTAAATGCACATAATTGTGTAGTTACTTCTTATTTTCAAATTATATGAAATTTTACGATGGACCGGATCAATAAAAAAGAGTTTGAGTCAAATAAAAAAGATAAATATGAATTTGAATGAATTCAAGTTCTTCAGTATGATTAAGTATTTTTTCAACACGTTCCTTCAATACGTTTTAAAAGATTCATTTCTGTTCCATTAATGTTTGTTTGTCTTAAAAACGAAAAAAGTTATTGTAATTTTTCAAGTTTCAGTTTTGAAACATGGCAAAAATAATAAAAACTTAACTCCTCAGTTTTGAATTTTAAAATAATTTTTCAAATAAACATAATATTTTAAATTTTTATTTCTTTGGTTTATACAGACGATTATTTTATAGAAGAAAAATTAAAAGAAATTTTATTTTTTTAAATTAAGAAAAATGTGCTTATAAATGCAATTATGTGTGTTTGAACTGCATAAAGATATCTGTATTTTTTAAAAATTAAAATACAAAAACTTTTTAACATTTTCTTTGAAATATGTAGAAATCAAGTCAGATATGTAAAATGAAATTTATGAATACATTTGAAATATGCAAAAGTCAAGTTATATCGACTCTATAATAAATTAGAAAAGGAAAAAAACTTTATTAATAATTTAAAATGCAAATTAATTATTAAACTGATACTTTAGTTGTTTTATGTCAACAAAATTCAGACAAAAAATATAATAATTAATAAAAAATAGACTTGCAAAGCGACTGTATAGGAAAAATAATAACTGTTGATACATTACCATATTGACTATTAATGAAATAGAATACTTGATATATTTTACTTGAATTAACATAACTAACAGAGAAAAACAAGTTTTTTAGCTGATATTTTATTTATGAAACATCAATGATATTCTCCAACTAATCAAAAGAATTTTGTTTTCAAACGCAATAATTTAAAAAATTTATGTTTACAACGGAATAAAATATTATGAATTGATTAATATTAAAGATTTAGGAGATGAATAGTTAATCACCGGATATTCTACAATTTTTAAAGGGAAATAATTTTTGTTTTAAAAAATAATGTTTATGTAAACATACGCATTATTATAAACATTTCAGAAGACAAAGATTATTATTATTAGTTTTTATTCCGTTCCAGGGGATTTAAATTGAAACTTTTAATCAAGGCATACTAAAGGCCTCTGGTTATTTATTTAAAGAAGTCAAAGAGTTATATAGATATTCAGATAAAAGAGATTTTGTAAATTAATATTTTAATAATTCATTTTGAAAGAATCCGTTTTTCAAAAATAACGCATGAAAAATTCAGTCTGGTGTGACCTTTTAAAATGCAGCCCTTACAAAAGAAAAAAATGAATAGATTTTGTCAGATGCGAAAAATTAAATATGCTTTAGAATATATTATAAAATCATAAAAAGGATTTTTTTGGAAAAAGAATTAAAAGATCAACTTTTTTTTATAAAGTCGAGAATTTTAAATGTATACGAACGATATCGTAAATTTATTATAAGCCTAACATCGAAATATTCCAATCGAAACGAATATTTTTCTTCTTTTATTCAAATCGGCTTCTTTCCTGTATAATATTAAATGTCTTGTAGATTTATTCCGAAACAAAAATAGGGAAAAAAAAGGTACTTTTTAATTTTTAGGGAAGGGGAAAACCATTAATAAATCAGTTTCATAATTGCGTTACGAGTATGTCTTGGTACGTGTTATACGAGTTATTTGAAGATTTCGAAAGCTTTCGATTCCCATTTTCGCTGAAGACACTGAACATAATTCTCTAAAAAGGAAACTAAATAAATTCTTTTCTTTAATTTACAATTGATTAAGTAACCTCCTTATCAGCTCTAACTTTTTTTCTTTTTTTCATTTTAAAGTTACTTTTGGCACAAAACACTAAATTCGAAGCCATTCATTTATGAAAGCGCGAAAAAAAGAAATAAAGTTACAATTACACAGTAAACGTGTTTTATTTCTACCCGAAAATTTCTTTCAAACTTTTTTTTTTTTCCCTTCATTTTAATGTATATATAAAAAGAATCATTCCTTTCGTCTTTTAAATGCGAACTTATTTGCAAGATTTCCATTCCCTTTCATATAAAAGTATAAAAAAAAAGAAATAAATAAAATAGAAAAGTATAATAATGTTAGTACTGAAGAAAAAAAGTAAATAAAATGGGTAAAAAAAAAAAATATATATATATACTTCGCCAAAGCGAATACAAAGTGAAATTTGGGTTAGGATGAGAAAAATAAACTTTATACATTTTCCGAAATACCTCTTTATTTTTGTCTTACCATTTATTATTATTTTATTTATATATATATATTTTTTCATCTTCTTAACTCTCTTCTTCTTTGCTGTTCTTTTTCCATTTTTAAACATTGCCATGTTTTTGATGAGAGCTGGCTTTTATGGTGAGCACGCGTTTAAAATGACATATGGATATTTTCCGAAATCAGCGGGATTTACATTCAAAAACAAGCTTTTATTATATTCGGAATTTTTACTTCTTCTTGAAGATAAAAAAAAAAGCAAAAAGAAAATGAAATATATAAAGAAGCCTGCCTATTTCCCCTCCCACTTTATTTTATTTATTTCAATTATTGCGGAGGCAGAGAAGGAATAAAGGGTGGGGGATTTAAATCTGGAGAGTGGTTAGGGCATAAAAGCTACACGCAAGGGGAGAAGTTGTTTTCTCTCAGACAATGAATGCAAATGATAAAGCGTATGGCTTTGAGTCTGGCGGGAAGTTAAGGTTCCATGTGCCAAGTGTTTAACACAAACTGCCTTGAAGTTGGGGACACGGGAAGATTGTTAAATTTTCTTCCATAGCTGTGCTGGTGAGCATCGTTGCTTCACTCACAAGGCTTTTAAGCTCATGGTAATAACAGCAACAGAATTTTGTAAAATCATTTCAATTTCTAAAAGCAGAAATGCGCAGATCCACGACCTTCATCATTCTATGTCAACTAGCAGAAATGACACGGTTAGGGTTGCTTAAATGTTTTTTAGAAAAGATATCTATATAGAACAGAAGGTTTGAGACTAAAAAAAAAAAAAAAAATCTGTTTTACTTAGAAAATTTATATTATTTAAGTTTTAAGTTATTAAGATTAAGTAAACACTTTTACAATAACTTAATTAAAGGCTCACCACTTTTTTATAATTGGCGTCATCTGGTGAAAGGAAACCCGATGAAAAAATAAAGTATTGCATTTAGTTAAAATGTAATTCAAGAAAATATTTTAATAATTTTTTTGGAACAAAATAATAAATTATGTATATACATATTTCTTTAACATTTTTAATTTCATTTAAAAATTTTGAATTTGGAAACTTGGCAAAAATAAAAAAATAAAAACTTAACTCATCTAATTTTGATTTTTAAAATAATTTTTCAAAAAAACATAATATTTTAAACCTTTATTTCTTTGGTTTAAACAGAAAATTTAAATAAATGTTTATTTTAAATTAAGAAAATGGGCTTATTAATGCATTTATGTATCTTTGAATTTCAAGTGCACCCTTGTATTGCTGTATAAAGATATATGTAATTTTGAAAAAACTAAAATACAAAAAAATTTAAATTTTTTTTTTAAATATGTAAAAAGCAAATCATATATGTAATCATGTCAAATATGTAAAATGAAATTTATGATTACATTTGAAATACGCAAAAATAAAGTTAGATAGACACTATAATAAATTGGAGAAGGAAAAAAAAAAAGAAAAAAATTTATTAATAATTTAAAATACAAATTAATTATTAAACTGTTGCTTCAGTAATTTTATGTGAACAAGATTCAGACAAAAATATAATAATAAATAAAAATAGACATACAATGCGACTGTATAGAAAAATAATAACTGTTGACACATTACCATATTGACTCTTAATGAAATAGAATATATAATGACAATTTTACTTGAATTAACATAATTAATAGAGAAAAAGAAGTTTTAAGCTGATATTTTATTTATGAAGCATCAATGATATTCTCCAACTAATCAAAGAATTTCGCTATTCAAACGCAATAATTTAAAATTTTATTAAAAATTTAAGTTTAAATTTTAAATTGTAAATCAACAACGGAATAAAAATATTATGAACTCATTAATGTTCAAGATTTAGGATATGAATAGTTAATCCCCGGATATTCTACAGTTTTTAAAGGGAAATAATTTTGCTTTAAAAATAATATTTCTGTAAGCATACGCGTTATTATAAACATTTCAGAAGACGAAGATTATTATTATTAGTTTTTTATTCGGTTCCAGGGGATTAAAATTGAAACTTTTTAATAAAGGCATATTAAAGGCCTCTGGTTATTTATTTAAAGAAGTCAAAGAGTTATATAGATATTCAGATAAAAGAGATTTTGCAAATTAATATTTTAATAATTCATTTTGAAAGAATCCGTTTTTCAAAAAATAACGCATGAAAAATTCAGTGTGGTGTGACCTTTTAAAATGCAGCTCTTACAAATGAAATAAATGAATATATTTTGTCAGATAAGAAAAATTAAATATGCATTAGAATACATTATAAAATCATAAAAGGATTTTTTTGGAAAAAGAATTAAAAGATCAACTTCTTTATAAAGTCGAGCATTTTAAATGTATACGAACGATATCGTAAATTTATTATAAGCCTAACATCGAAATATTCCAATCGAAACGAATATTTTTCTTCTTTTATTAAAATCGGCTTCTTTTCTGTTTAAATATTAAATGTCTTGCAGATTTATTCCGAAACAAAAATAGGGAAAAAAAAAAAGGGACTTTAATTTTTAGGAAGGGAAAAAAGCATTAAGAAATGTTTCATAATTGCGTTACGAGTATGTCTTGGTACGTGTTATACGAGTTATTTGAAGATTTCGAATGCTTTCGATTCCCATTTTTCGCTGAAGACACTGAACATAATTCGATAAAAAGAAACTAAATAAACCTTTTCTTTGATTTACAATTGATTAAGTAATCCCTTATCAGCTCTAACTTTTTTTCTTTTTTAGGGAAGGGAAAATAAAAAGGGGAAAAAAAGCATTAATAAATCAGTTTCATAATTGCGTTACGAGTATGTCTTGGTACGTGTTATACGAGTTATTTGAAGATTTCGAATGCTTTCGATTCCTATTTTTCGCTAAAGACACTGAACATAATTCGCTAAAAAAGAAACTAAATAAATCCTTTTCTTTGATTTACAATTCTTTTTGGAGTCTTTAAGTAACCCTCTTATCAGCACTAACTTTTCTTTTTCTTTTACTTTTAAAGTTACTTTCGGCGCAAAGCACTAAATTCGAAGCCATTCATTTATGAACGCGGAAAAAAGAAATAAAGTTACAGTTACACAGTAAATGTTTTTTTCCCCCAGAAATTTTTTCCAAATTTTTTTTCTTCCTTTTAGTATGTGTGTATATATAAAAGAATCATTCCTTTCGTCTTTGAAATGCGAACTTATTTGCAAGATTTCCATGCCTTTCTTATAAATGTATAAAAAAAAAAAAAAAAAATAAAAATAAAAAAGGATAATAATGTTAGTACGAATTAAAAAAAAAAATAATATATATATATATATATATATATATATATATATACTTCGCCTAAGCGAATACAAAGTGAAATTTGGGTTAGGATGAGAAAACAAACTTTATACATTTTCTAAATCTTTTTATTTTTCTTATTATTATTTCCTATTATTTTATTTTTTATCTTCTTAAAACTCTCTTCTTCTTGCTGTTCTTTTTCCATTTTTAAACATTGCATGTTTTTTGATGAGAGCAGGCTTTTATGGCGAACACGCGCTTAAAATGACATATGGATATTTTCCGAAATCAGCGGGATTTACATTCATAAACGAGCTTTTTATTACATTCGGAATTTTTACTTCTTCTGAAGATAAAAAAAAAAAAGAAAACAAAAGAAAATGAAATATATAAAGAATCCTGCCTATTTTCCCTCCCACTTTATTTTATTTATTTTTTATTTATTGCGGAGGCGGAGAAGGAATAAATGTTGGGGGGATTTAAACCTGGAGAGTGGGGAGGGCATAAAAGCTACACGCGAGGGGAGAAGTTGTTTTCTCTCAGACACAATGAATGCAAATGGTAAAGCGTATGGCTTTGAGTCTGGCGGGAAGTTAAGAGTCCATGTGCCAAGTGTTTAACTCAAATTGCCTTGAAGTTGGGGACACGGGGAGATTGTTAAATTTTCTTCATAGCTGTGCTTGTAAGCGTCATTGCTTTACTCGCAAGGCGTTTTTAAGCTCATGATAATAACGGCAACAGAATTTTGCAAATTCATATCAATTCAAAAAGCAAAAGAAATACACAGATCTATGATCCTCAACATTATATGTGATCTTGCAGAAATTAACTGATTAGTGTTGCTAAATGTTATTTAAAAGAGATGTATGTTTAGAATTGAACATTTGAGATTTAAAAAAATTTTTTATTTAGCCTAATTTAAATTACTTAATTGACTAAACTTCTCATAGAGTTGCCAAGACTGTTTTCATCTTTAATTTGTTGCATTTATTTTTAAAACTGTAATGATGTTTATTTGAAAAAAAAAAAAATAAATAAAAAAAAACTACTACTACAAATGTCTACTTTATTTATTTATTTTTACAATAATTTAACTTGAAGTTGGGGACACGGTAAAACTGTTAAATTTTCTTCATAGCTGTGCTTTTTAAACGTCATTGCTTAACTCACAAGGCTTTAAGATCATGATAATAACAGCAACAGAATTTTAAAAATCATATCAAATCCTAAAAGCAGAAATGCACAAATCTATGATCCTCAACATTATTTGTTTACTAACAGAAAATATCCGGTTAGTGTTGCTAAATTTTATTTAAAAAAAAGATATCTGTGTAAAGCTAAACTTTTGAGATTAAAAAAATCTGTTTTATTTAGAAAATTTATATTATTTAAGTTATCATTCTTTTTCTAGAATTCCTAAGACTTTTTACAATAACTTAATTAAAGACGTACCACTTTTTAAAATTGGCATCATCCGGTGGAAGGAGTACCCGATGAAAAATATAGTATTGTATTTAATTAAAATGTAATTAAAGAAAAAAATTTTATAATTTTTTTGGAACAAAATAATAAATTATGTAAATATTTATTTTTTAACATTTTTAATTTCATTTAAAATTTTGAATTTTGAATCTTGGCAAAAATAAAAAAATAAAAACTTAGCTCATCTAATTTTAATTTTTAAAATAATTTTTTTTTAAATAAACATAATATTTTAAACTTTTATTTCTTTGGCTTATACAGAAAATTCAAATAAATGTTTATTTTAAATTAAGAAAATGTGCTTATAAATGCATTTATGTGTGTTCGCATTTCAAGTGTATATCCCTACACTGCTGTATAAAGGTATTTTTTTAAATTAAAATACAAAAAATTTTAACATTTGCTTTGAAATATATGAAAATCAAGTCAAATATGTAATTATGTTACATAGGTAAAATGAAATTTATGAATACATTCAAAATACGTAAAAATCATGTTAGATCGACTATATAATAATTTGGAAAAGGAAAAAAAAGAATAAAAAACTTTATTAATTATTTAAAATGCAAATTAATTATTAAACTGATGCTTCAGTTATTTTAGGTCAACAAAATTCAGACAAAAATATAATAATAAGTAAAAATAAGACTTGCAATGCGGCTATATAGGAAAATAATAACTGCTGACACATTACCATAATGGCTCTTAATGAAATAGAATATATAATGACAATTTTACTTGAATCAACATTATTAATAGAGAAAAACAAGTTTTTAAACTGATATTTTATTTAGAAACCACAATGATATTCTACAACTAATCAAAAGAATTTTGCTGTTCAAACGCAATAATTAAAAAATTTTTATGTTTATCAATCTACAACGGAATAAAATATTATGAACTCATTAATATTCAAGATTTAAGAAATGAAAAGTTAATCACCGGATATTCTGATGTTTTTAAAAGGAAATAATTTTGTTTTAAAAATATAATGTTTGTGTAAACATACGCGTTATTATAAACATTTCAGAAGACGAAGATTATTATTATTATTTTTTAATTAGGTTCCAGGGGATTAAAATTGAAACTTTTAATAAAGGCATATTAAAGCCCTCTGGTTATTTATTTAAAGAAGTCAAAGAGTTATATAGATATTCAGATAAAAGAGATTTCGCTAATTAATATTTTAATAATTCATTTTTAAAGAATCCGTTTTTCAAAAAATAACGCATGAAAAATTCAGTGTAGTGTGACCTTTTAAAATAGCAGCTCTTACAAACGAAATAAATGAATATATTTTGTCAGATAAGAAAAATTAAATATGCTTTAGAATATATCATAAAATCATCAAAAGGATTTTTTTGGAAAAAGAATTAAAAAAGATCAACTTCTTTATAAAGTCGAGCATTTTAAATGTATACGAAAGATATCATAAATTTATTATAAGCCTAACATCGAAATATTCCATTCGAAACGAATATTTTTCTTCTTTTATTCAAATCGACTTCTTTTCTGTTTAAATATTAAATGTCTTGTAGATTTATTCCGAAACAAAAATAGGGAAAAAAAGGGACTTTAATTTTAAGGGAAGGGAAAATATAAAGGGGAAAAAAGCATTAATAAATCAGTTTCATAATTGCGTTACGAGTATGTCTTGGTACGTGTTATACGAGTTACTTGAAGATTTCGAAAGCTTTCAATGCCCATTTTCGCTGAAGACACTGAATATAATTCGCTAAAAAGAAACTAAATAAATCCTTTTCTTTGATTTACAATTCTTTTTTGGAGTCTTTAAGTAACCACGTTATCAGCTCTACTTTTTTTTTTTTTTTTTAATTTTAAAGTTACTTTTGGCACAAAGCACTAAATTGAAGCCATTCATTTATGAAAGCGCGAAAAAAGAAATAAAAGTTACAGTTACACAGTAAATGTTTTTTTTTTTCACCAGAAATTTATTCAAATTTTTTTTTCTTCCTTTTAGTGTGTGTGTATAAAAAAAATCATTCCTTTCGTCTTTTAAATGCGAACTTATTTGCAAGATTTCCATCCCCTTTCTTATAAATGTATCAATAAAAAAAAAAAAAAAAATAAAAAAAAAGGATAATAATGTTAGTACGAATTAAAAAAAAATATAAATAAATAAAATCGGTAAAAAAAAATAAATATATACTTCGTCTAAAGCGAATACAAAGTGAAATTTTGGTTAGGATGAGAAAAATAAGCTTTATACATTTTCTAAATCTTTTTTATTTTTTTTTTTTCCTCTTATTATTTATTATTATTTTATTTATATTTTTTTATCTTCTTAACTCTCTTCTTCTTTTGCTGTTCTTTTTCCATTTTTAAACATTGCATGTTTTTTGATGAGAGCTGGGTTTTATGGCGAACATGCGCTTAAAATGACATATGGATATTTTCCGAAATCAGCGGGATTTACATTCATAAACGAGCTTTTTATTACATTCGGAGTTTTACTTCTTCTGAAGATAAAAAAAAAAAAAGAAAAAAAGAAAAGAAAGAAAAGAAAATGAAATAAATAAAGAAGCCTGCCTATTTCCTCTGCCACTTTTATTTTATTTATTTCATTTATTGCGGAGGCGGAGAAGGAATAAAGGGTGGGGGGATTAAAGTCTGGAGAGTGGGGCGGGCATAAAAGCTACTCGCGAGGGAGAAGTTGTTTTCTCAGACAATGAATGCAAATGATAAAGCGTATGGCTTTGAGTCTGGCGGGAAGTTAAGGGTCCATGTGCCAAGTGTTTAACTGAAATTGCCTCGAAGTTGGGGACACGGGAAGATTGTTAAATTTTATTCATAGCTGTGCTCGTAAGCACCATTTCTTTACTCGCATGGCTTTTTAAGCTCATGATAATGACAGAAACAGAATTTTATAAAATTATATCTATTCTAAAAGCAGAAAGAAATACACATATTCATGACCTTCATCATTATACGTCAACCAACATAAATAACCCTGCTAGTGTTGCTAAATGTTATTTAGAAAAGATATCAGTGTAGAGCAGAAGGTTTGAAGTTTTTAAAAAGAAAAAATCTGTTTTATTTAATCAATCTATATTATTTAAGTGATCATTCTTTACCTTGAATTCCAAAGACTTTTTCGTCCTTAATTTGTTGGCATTTATTTTTAAGACTGTACTGGTGTTTATATGGAAACTAAATTAAAATCTACTTCTACATATTTCTGTTTTATTTATTTATTCTTACAATGGTCTATGTGGCAAGGGTTTAACTCAAATTGCCTTGCAGTTGGGGACACGGGAAGATTGTTAAATTTTCTTCATAGCTCTGCTGGTAAGCGTCGTTGCTTTACTCGTAAAGGCTCATGATAATAACAGCAACAGAATATTATAAAATCATGTCAATTCCTAAAAAGCAGAAATGCACAGACCCATGATCCACAACGTTATATACAAACTAGCTTAAATGACTCCATGTTTCACGGTTAGTTTTGGCAAATCTTATTTAAAAAAGGTATTTGTGTATAACTGTAGGTTTGAGAAATTATTGAATAACTTCAATTCAATAATTTTTTAAATTAAGAAAATGTACTTAAAAAGGACTTTTTAAAATTTCAAGTGCACCCTTGCCTTGCTGTATAAAGGCATCTATATTTTTAAAAATTAAAATACAAAAAAATTTAACATTTTCTTTGAAATATAAGAAAATCAAGTCAAATATGTAAAATGAAATTTATGAATACATTTGAAATATGTAAAAATCAAGTTAGATCAACTCTATAATAAATTGGAAAAGGAAAAAAAAAAAATGAAATAAACTTTATTAGTTATTTAAAATGAAAATTAATTATTAAATTGATGCTTTTTAGTAGTTTTATGTCAACAAAATTCAGACAAAAAATATAAATAAATAAAAAGAGACATGTAAAGCGGCAAATATAGGAAAATAATAACTGTTGACTCATTACCCTATTGACTGTTAATGAAATAGAATATATAATGACAATTTTACTTGAATAAACATAATTAGTAGAGAAAATGAGTTTTAAACTGATATCTTATTTATGAAACATCAATTATATTCACCAAATAATCAAAAGAATTTTGCCATTCAAACGCAATAATTTCAAAAATTTTACGTTTACAACGGAATAAAATATTATGAACTCATTAATATTCAAGATTTAGGAGATGAATAGTTAATCATCGGATATTCTACAGTTTTTAAAGAAAAATAATTCTGTTTAAAAAAAATGTTTATGCAAACATACGCGTTATTATAAACATTTCAGAAGTCGAAGATTATTATTATTTTTTTTTATTAGGTTCCACGGGATTAAAATCGAAACTTTTTAATAAAGGCATATTAAAGGTCTCCGGTTATTTATTTAAAGAAGTCAAAGAGTTATTTAAATAGTCAGATAAAAGAAATTTCGCAAATTAATATTTTAATAATTCATTTTGAAAGAATTCGTTTTTCAAAAAATAACGCATGAAAAATTCAGTGTAGTGTGACCTTTTAAAATGCAGCTCTTACAAAAGAAATAAATGAATAGATTTTGTCAGATACGAAAATTAAATATGCTTTAGAATATATTATAAAATCATAAAAGGAGTTTTTGGAAAAAGACTTAAAAGATCAACTTCTTTATAAAAACCAGCATTTTAAATGTATACGAACGATATCATAAATTTATTATAAGCCTAACATTGAAATATTCCAATCGAAACGAATATTTTTCTTCTTTTATTCAAATCGGCTTCTTTTCTGTTTAAATATTAAATGTCTTGTAGATTTATTCCGAAACAAAAATAGGGAAAAAAAGGGACTTTAATTTTTAGGGAACGGGAAAAAAAGCATTAATAAATCAGTTTCATAATTGCGTTAGTGAGTATGTCTTGGTACGTGTTATACGACTTATTTGAAGATTTCGAAAGCTTTCGATTCCCATTTTTCGCTGAAGACACTGAACATAATTCGCTAAAGAGAAACTAAATAAATCCTTTTCTTTGATTTACAATTCTTTTTGGAGTCTTTTAATAACCCCCTTATCAACTCTAACTTTTCTTTTTTTTTTTTACTTTTAAAGTAACTTTTGGAACAAAGCACTAAATTCGAAGCCATTCATTTATGAACTCGCGAAAAAAGAAATAAAGTTACAGTTACTCAGTAAATGTTTTTTTTTTTTTTTCACTAGAAATTTCTTTCACTTTTTTTTTTCTTTCTTTTAGTGTGTGTGCGTATACATAAAAAGAATCATTCCTTTCGTCTTTTAAATGTGAACTTATTTGCAAGATTTCCATGCCTTTCTTATAAATGTATCAATAAAAAAAAAAAATAAAAAAAGGATAATAATGTTAGTACGAATAAAAAAAAAAAAAAAAATAAATAAATAAAATCGGTAAAAAAAAAATATATATAAATATATACTTCTTCTAAAGCGAATACAAAGTGAAATTTGGTTAGGATGAGGAAAATAAACTTTATACATTTTCTAAATCTTTTTTTATTTTTTCCTCTTATTATTTATTATTATTTTATTTATATTTTTTTTTATCTTCTTAACTCTCTTCTTCTTTGCTGTTCTTTTTCCATTTTTAAACATTGCATGTTTTTTGATGAGAGCTGGCTTTTATGGCGAACATGCGCTTAAAATAACATATGGATATTTTCCGAAATCAGCGGGATTTACATTCATAAACGAGCTTTTATTACATTTGGAATTTTTACTTCTTCTGAAGATAAAAAAAAAAAAAAATAAAAGAAAATGAAATATATAAAGAAGCCTGCCTATTTCCCCTCCCACTTTATTTTATTTATTTCATTTAATGTAGAGGGAGGCGGAGAAGGAATAAATTGTGGTGGGATTTAAGCCTGGAGTGTGGGGAGGGAATAAAAGCTACACGCGAAGGGAGAAGTTTGTTTTCTCTCAGACAATGAATGCAAATGATAAAGCGTATGGCTTTGAGTCTGGCGGGAAGTTAAGGGTCCATGTGCCAAGTGTTTAACACAAATTGCCTTGAAGTTGGGGACACGGGAATATTTTTAAAATTTTCTTCGTAGCTGTCCTGGTAAGCGTCGTTGCTTTACTGGCAATGATTTTTCAGCTCATGACAATAACAGCAACAGAATTTTATAAAATTTTATCAATTCCTTGAAAGCAGAAATGCATAGACTAGCAGAAAATATTGGATTTGAAGAATAATTTTTAAAAATCAATTTTCCTGTTTATTTTGTTATTTTTAAAGTTAATATGATTTAATTTTACTACATTGTTTATTTTTATGTTAAATAAAAGTATAACATACTTTTTGATAGTATTTAAATAAACCACAATTACAGTAAATAAAAAAAAAAAAAAAAAAGGAAAAATTTTCGCAGTATAACTTTTAACTTTTTATTCCTTTAATGCTCTTGTAAAAATAGAAAATAAAATTTTTAATACATTTAATCGCACATTTTAAAAGTTTTTCCTTGTTTATTATTTTTTTAAAGAATTACATTTACTTAAAAACATTGGGAGATTTAAATATTTAACTAGTTTTAACTAATTTATCGTAATTACAGTACTAAAATAACTTAATTTGAGTAGAAATAAAATTAATTTTATTGAACAAATTTTTAGATATTTTACCATGTTTTTCTGCAGGCCAACAACAACAAAAAAAAATCCCTAGAACATAAAAGCATTGATCCTTCAATAGAATTTAAGGCAAATTTTATTTTAGCAATAATTATCAACGTTCAAAATAAAATTGTCATAGATAAAACAATTTAAAAACTATAAAAATTATTCAAAATGATTTTGTCATACCACACAGAGCAATTGATTAAAAAATACTGCTACCACCACTACGAAAACAATAAAACAGAATCTAAACTCCATACTATTTATTAATCGCGTATATGTTTAAATATATATTTCATTACATTTCAACCCAACTGTGAAAATCAACAGTGTATTTTATTACATTTCAACACAAATGTGAAATAAACAAATTTACATTCCAACACAATTGAATGTTTATCACATTCCAAAATATTTCTGAAACAATTTAAAATGTTTTATTACTTTACAGGATACCTTCGAGAATGCGGAAACGAGATGACATTAATGATTTTAAATGCATATTTTCAAATTTTTAAAAAATAATCTTGACATATAATAAAAAAAAAGGAAGAATTAGACAATGCTTTCGTTAAGTCCATTTTGAATATCTTAAGAAAAACCATAAAATATACTCCATGAATTTTTTTGATGAAATTCGAAGCTATTCGAAGAATATTCGCAGTATAACTTTTACCTTTTTATTCTTATATTTAAAAAAAAAAAAAAAATAATATGTTAATGAATTTAATTACGCATTTTAAAAGTTTCCTTGATTATTTTTTTTTTTTCAAAGAAGTACATTTACTTAAATATTTAAATCTTCCACTTTCAGCAAAATTGAGTTACATGTTTTAATCAAGAAGTTAATTTTTTTGTACTTTTCTATTACATAACTTTTAATTTATTATGATTACAGTACTAAAATTACTTACTTTGAATAGAAGTAAAATTAATTTTATTGGGCAAATTTTTAGTTATCTTGCCGTGTTTTTCTGCAAGTCAACAACAACAAAAATAAAAAAATCCCCAAAACATCAAAGCATTTATTCTTAAATAGAATTTAAGACAAATGCCATTTTAAAGAATAATTATCACTAACCAAAATAGAAGCATCATACGAGATACGTAGATAAAGAATTTAAACATCGCGATTTGTAAACATCATCGTTTTGAAGTGAAACATAGCATGTGAAACTTGACAAAAAAAAAGGACAACAAGTAAAGCATAACATAGCAAGCAAGACATGATATGACAAGTAAAATATAGCAAGTACAAACATCATTGATTTAAGTTCTTATACCACATAACAATTGATTGAAAAATACTATTACCACCACGAAAACAATAAAATAGAATATAAACTTCATACCATTTATTAAATGCGCATATGTTTAAATATATTATATTTCATTACACTCCAACCCAACTGTGAAAATCAACTGTGTATTTTATTACATTCCAACTTAAATGTGAAAATCAATTGAGTGTTTATTACACTCCAAGATATTTGTGAAACAATTTAAAATGGTTTATTACTTTTCAAGACAACTGTGAAAATGCGGAAATATTATAGGGTTTTGGAGGCACAGAACTCATAAGGCACTGGGAAAATATTTGTGGAATTAAATGCATATTTTAAAATTTCAAAAATAATCTTGACATATTAGACAATGTTTTCGTTAAGTCTATTTTGAATAATATCTTAAGAAAATTCATAAAATATATTCCATGAATTTATTTTGATGAAATTCGACGCTATCTGATGTGCGATGGAGGAGCATTAATAACAACTCAAACATTTATTTCGACTTTCAAAAGGAATGATTTTAAATGAGAAACATGCAAACTGGTTTTCCTGAAGCTTATTCCATTTTCATTTGCAAAATTAATTCATTTTGGATTCCTTCTGCAAGCTTACAATGCACCGAAACAAGTCTGCAAATTAACAATCAGGCTATGGCCCCTACTTTTGGTCTGGACTCTTTTCAAGTATGGAAAACTCATTAACATTTATGCAGGAATTGTAAATTTATGGCTTTTCTCCAAAGTTTTCCTGAACAAAAGACGAATTAATAAATCTTTCAAAATTGATTCAAGTTCTCGAATGCAACTTCGCCTGCTTCAAGTAAGTCTTTAATTCAAAATGCGGTCTTGTTTTGCTCGTTGCCTTTTGTCAAAAATCTTTCAGTTACTCGTAGCTTTTGTGAGTTAAAATGCCTGATTCTCTGAGAAATATTAAACCGTGGAAATAAATAATACAAATTCTTACTTGCATTATTTGTATCAAATTGTGTCTTCACGAATAATATTTTAAATAACTCGAATGCACTATTTGTATTCAACTATTTTAGATGATCAAGTCTAAAATTAGCCATGTATAGAATTTTGCCCTATTTGACAGGAAATTGAACGCCGTCGTTAAACCTCAATAAATCTTAAATTTACAATAACTCAGAGTTAATGTAAATTTAAGATATATTGTCCAAATATAAAACAATTTAAACTTCCGTAAATAGGGAAAATTAAAATATTTAAACACTTATTGTTTTAAAATAAAATATATATGTTGGTACATATAATGATAATGATAAACCGCCATCAAATTCTATATAGAATTCAGGAAGCGAATAAAAACATCATATTTAAAGACAATTCGAATCGCGAGTGCGAAATATCGAATAACGTTCCAAAATAATTATAAAAAAGCCCAATACAGAAAACGATGATGCCCCCAGGAGTGAAGTATCAAAATGATGTCAAGTGTGAAGCGTTATTGAACAGTTTTTATATACATAATCTGAATCAGAATCTGATTAAGATAAGTCAAAGAGATATGACGTCTTCTCCTTCCTAAATATAAATTTTGAAATAAATCAAAATGATATTAATTTCTAGCAATAGTTTTTTGTGTTTATCCTTTTAAATTATTTTAATTAAAGTTTTAAAATCACTTAATTTGATTAAAAATAAATAGAAATAAAATTGATTTGGTTGAACAAATTTTTAAATATTTTACCATGTTTATTAGCAAGTCAACAACAACAACAAAAATCCCTAAAACATCAAAGCCTTTCTTCTAAAATAGAATTTAAGACAAATGCCATTTTAAAGAATAATTATCAATAACCAAAATAAAACAGACATACGAGATACGTAGATAAAACAATTTAAACATCGTGATTTGTAAATCTCAAATGTAGTGAAGCATAACATGTAAAATTTGACAAAAAATAGGACATGACAAGTAAAACATGACATGATAAGTAAAATATAACAAGCAAAAACACCATTGACGTTCTTATACCACATAACAATTAATTAAAAATACTACTACCACCACGAAAACAATAAAATAGAATATAAACTTCATACTATTTATTAAATGCGCATATGTTTAAATATATGATATTTCATTACATTCCAACTTAAATGTGAAAAATCAATTGAGTGTTCATTACACTCCAAGATATTTGTGAAACAATTTAAAATGGTTTATTACTTTTCAAGACAACTGTGAAAATGCGGAAATATTATAGGGTTTTGGTGGCACAAAATTCATAAGGCACTGGGCAAATATTTGCGAATTAAATGCATATTTTAAAATTTAAAAAAATAATCTTGACATATTAGACAATGTTTTCGTTAAGTCTGTTTTGAATAATATCTTAAGAAAATTCATAAAATAGGCTAAATGAATTTATTTTGATGAAATTCGACGCTATCTGATGTGCGATGGAGGAGCATTAATAACAACTCATACATTTATTTCGACATTCAAAAGGAATGATTTTAAAGGAGAAACATTCCACTGGTTTTCCCGGAGCTTATTCCATTTTCATTTGCAAAATTAATTCATTTTGGATTCCTTCTGCAAGCTTACAAAGCACCGAAACATGTCTGCAAATTAACTATCAGGCCTATGGCCCCTACTTTTGGTCTGGACTCTTTTCAAGTATGGAAAACTCATTAACATTTATGCAGGAATTGTAAATTTATGGCTTTTCTTCAAAATGTTCCTGAACAAAAGACGAATTAATAAATCTTTCAAAATTGCTTCAAGTTATCGAATGCAACTTCGCCTTCTTCAAGTAAGTCTTTAATACAAAATGCGGTCTTGTTTTGCTCGTTGCCTTTTGTCAAAAATCTTTTAGTTACTCGTAGCTTTTGTGAGTTAAAATGACTCGATTTTCTAGGAAATATTAAACCGTGAAAATAAATGATACAAATTCTTACTCGTATTATTATTTGTATCAAATTGTGTTTTCACGAAAAATTCTTTAAATAGTTCCAATTGCACTATTTGTATTCAATTACTTTAGATTATCAAGTCTATAAAGTTAACCATGTATAAAGTTTTGCCCTATTTGAAAGGAAATTGGATGCCATAGATAAACCTCAATAGATCTTAAATTTACAGTAAAGCTAGCAGATATGTAAATTTAAGATGGATTGTCCAAGAAAATATAAAACAATTCTAGTTTCCATGAATATGGAAAATTAAAATATTTAAATACTTATTGTTTTAAAATGAAAGAAATAGGCTGGTACACATCATGATAATGGTAAACTGCTAGCAACTTCCATATGGAATTCAACAGGCGAATAGAAAACTTCATATTCAAAGACAATCTCAAATTCAATCTCAATCAAGTGCGAAACATTCAATAATGATTGCAAATAATTAAAACAGCCAATACAGAAAGCGAAGTATCAAAATGGTGTCAGGCGTGAAGTACTATTGAAGAGTTCTTGCGTCATTAAAAGTATATATTCCAATGAGATTAAGAGAGCTATGACTTCTCATTCCTGAACATAAAATTTGAATTAAATCAAAAATATATTAAAACTCCTATCAATATTTATAGTCATGTACAAAAAAATATAATATACTCCATAAATAATAAAATTCGTAAAATATGCTCCATAAATAATAAATAAACGGTTAATTTAATAAGCGGGGGTTCAGCCACAAATTGCCAATGTATGTGTGAGATACTCAGAATAAAACAGTATGTTAAATTTTCAGTTGGTTATGCGTCACAAAAATCACGGTATTGCGTTACACAGAGACCTGCGGCTAGAAGTAAATTCTGAACCACAACAAATATCCATGCCACCGCCGTGTCTCCAATCCGAAGCCTGTAACACCGAGATCCAGAGCATAGGCGCTCGGCCATCTGGCCCAAATCCTTTAACTATTAAGAATAAATAATTATTTAAATTTTAATAAAAAATATTAGAATTTTTTTTTATTATTGTTCGTATTTCTTTAAATGTGCATAATTGTTTCTTATTTTCAAATTATATGGAATCTTACGATGGACCAGATAAATAAAAACATTTTAAAAAATATAGGAATTTGAATGAATATGGCCTTATTAAATAGCATTTTTTTCAATTCTTTTTAAAAAAGATTAATTTCTGTTTCATTAATGTTTGTTTTTCTAAAAGTAAAAAAAAAAGGATAGCTGTTCTAAATTTTCGCGTTCCATTTTGAAACATGGCAGAAATAAAAGAAACATAAGTCTCCAAATTTTTAATTTTAAAATGATTTTTCAATAAATATAATATTTTAAACTTTTATTTATTTTTGCCTTATATAGACATTTCTTTAATTAAAGGAAAATTTAAACAAATCTTATTTTTTTAAATTAAGAAAATGTGCTTATAAATGCAATTATGTGAGTTTGAACTGCGTAAAGATATCTGTATTACTTAACACATTAAAATACAAAAAAAAAAAAAAAAATTGAAAATTTTCTTTGAAATATGTAAAAATCAAGTTAGATCGACTCTATAATAAATTAGAAAAGGAAAAAACTCTATTAATAATTTAAAATGCAAATTAATTATTAAATTGATGCTTTAGTTATTTTACGCAACAAAACTCATACAAAAAAATTTAATAATAAATAAAAATATACTTGCAATGCGGCTATATAGGAAAATAATAACTGTTGACACATTACCATATTGACTCTTAATGAAATAGAATATATAATGACAATTTTACTTGAATTAACATAATTAATAGAGAAAAACAAGTTTTTAAGCTGATATTTTATTTATGAAACATCAATGATATTCTCCAAACTAACCAAAGGAATTTTGTATTCAAACGCAATAAATTAAAAAAAAATTTATGTTTACAAAGGAATAAAATATTATGAATTCATTAATATTCAAGATTTAGGAAATGAATAGTAAATCACCGGATATTCTACAGTTTTTAAAGGGAAAAAATTTTGTTTTAAAAAATAATGTTTATGTAAATATACGCGTTATTATAAACATTTCAGAAGACGAAGATTATTATTATTATTATTTTTATTAGGTTCCACGGGATTAAAATTGAAACTTTTTAATAAAGGTATATTAAAGGCCTCTGGTTATTTATTTAAAGAAGTCAAAGAGTTATATAGATATTCAGATAAAAGAGATTTCGCAAATTAATATTTTAATAATTCATTTTCAAAGAATCCGTTTTTCAAAAAATAACGCATGAAAAATTCAGTGTTGTGTGACCTTTTAAAATGCAGCCCTTACAAAAAGAAATAAATGAATATATTTTGTCAGATAAGAAAAATTAAATATGCTTTAGAATATATTATAAAATCATCAAAAGGATTTTTTTGGAAAAAGAATTAAAAGATCAACTTCTTTATAAAGTCGAGTATTTTAAATATATACAAAGGATATTGTAAATTTATTATAAGCCTAACATCGAAATATTCCAATCGAAACGAATATTTTTTTTTTCTTTTATTCAAAACGGCTTCTTTTCTGTTTAAATATTAAATGTGTTGTAGAATTATTCCGAAACAAAAATAGGGAAAAAAAAGGACTTTAATTTCTAGGACAGGGGGAAAAAGCATTAATAAATCAGTTTCATAATTGCGTTACGAGTATGTCTTGGTACGTGTTATACGAGTTATTTGAAGATTTCGAATGCTTTCGATTCCCATTTTTCGCTGAAGACACTGAACATAATTCGCTAAAAAGAAACTAAATAAATCCTTTTCTTTGATTTACAATTCTTTTTGGAGTCTTTAAGTAACCCCTTATCAGCTCTAACTTTTTTCTTTTTTTTCCTTTTAAAGTTACATTTGGCACAAAGCACTAAATTCGAAGCCACTCATTTATGAACGCGCGAAAAAAGAAATAAAGTTACAGTTACACCGTAAATGTTTTTTTTTCTGCCCGAAATTTCTTTCAAATTTTTTCTTCCTTTTAGTGTGTGTGTATATATAAAAAAATCATTCCTTTCGTCTTTTAAATGCGAACTTATTTGCAAGATTTCCATCCCTTTCGTATAAATGTATAAAAAAAAAAAAGAAAGAAAATAGAAAAGGATAATAATGTTAGTACGAATAAAAAAAATTAAATAAATAAATAAAATGGATAAAATATATATATACATACTTTGTCTAAGCGAATCCAAAGTGAAATTTGGGTTAGGATGAGAAAAATAAACTTTATACATTTTCTAAATCTTTTTTTTTTTTTTTTCCCTCCTATTATTTATTATTATTTTATTTTATTTTTATTTTTATTTTTATTTTATCTTCTTAACTCTCTTCTTCTTGCTGTTCTTTTTTTCCATTTTTAAACATTGTATGTTTTTGATGAGAGCTGGCTTTTATGGCGAACACGCGCTTAAAATGACATATGGATATTTTCCGAAATCAGCGGGATTTACATTCATAAACGAGCTTTTATTACATTCGGAATTTTTGCTTCTTCTGGAGATAAAAAAAAAAAAAAAGAAAAGAATATGCAATATGTAAAGAAGCCTACCTATTTTCCTTCCCACTTTATTTTATTTATTTCATTTATTGTAGAGGGAGGCAGAAAAGGAATAAAGGGTGGGGGGGGGGGATTTAAGTCTGGATAGTGGGGAGGGCGTAAAAGCTACTCGCGAAGGGAGAAGTTGTTTTCTCAGACAATGAATGCAAATCATAAAGTGTATGGCTTTGATTCTAGCGGGAAGTTATAGGTCCATGTGCCAAGTGTTTAACTCAAATTGCCTTGTTAGTTGGGGACACGGGAAGATTGTTAAAATTTTCTTCATAGTTGTGCTGGCAAGCGTCATGGCTTTACTCGCAAGGCTTTTTAAGCTCATGATAATAAAAGCAACATAATTTTATAAAATCACATCTATTTCTAAAAGCAGAAATGCTCAGATCTATGATCCTCAGCATTATATGTCAACTAGAAGAAATGACTAAATGAATAGTGTTGCTAAATGGTATTTAGAAAATATATCTGTGTAGAACAGAGATTTAATTTTAAAAAAAAAAAAAAATCAGTTTTATTTAACGAATCTATATTATTTAAGTGATCATTCTTTGCCTAGAATTCCCAAGACTTTTTCATCTTTAATTTGTTGATATTTATTTTTAAGACTGTAATGGTGTTTATTTGGAAATTAAATTAATATCTACTTCTACACATTTCTGTTTTATTTATTTATATATTTTTAGATTGGTCTATGTGCCAAGTGTTTGAGTGAAATTACCTCGAAGTTGGGGAGACGGGAAGATCGTTAAAGTTTTCTTCATAGCTGCTCTCGTAAGCGTCATTGCTTTACTCGCATTTCTTTAAGTTCATGATAATAGCAGCAACATAATTTTATAAAATCATGTCAATTCCTAAAGGCAGAAATGCACAGATGATCCTCAACGTTATATGCCAACTAGCATAAATGGCTCCATGTTTCGCGGTTAGTGTTGGCAAATCTTATTTAAAAAGATATTTGTGCATAACTGAAGGTTTGAGAAATTATTGAATCTTTTCGGTTCAATAATTTTGTTAATTTGGAAAATGTGCTTATAACTGCATTTTTGAAATTTCAAGAGTACCCTTGCATTGCTATATAAAGGTATCTATATTTTTCAAAACTAAAATACAAAATATTTTAACATTTTCTCTGAAATATATGAAAATCAAGTCAAAAATGTAAAATGAAATTTATGATCACATTTGAAATATGTAAAAATCAAGTTAGATCGACTCTATAATAAATTGGAGAAGGAAAAAGAAATGAAAAAAACTTCATTAATAATTTAAAAAGGCAAATTAATTATTAATTTGATGCTTTAGTATAATTTTAAGTCAACAAAATTCAGACAAAAAATATAATAATAAACAAAAATAGATTTGCAATGCAGCTCTATAGGAAAATAATAACTGTTGACACATTACCATATTGACTCATAATGAAATAGAATATATAATACCAATTTTACTTCAATGAACATAATTAATAGAGAAAAACAAGTTCTTAAGCTGATATTTTATTTATGAAACATCAATGATATTCTCCAACTAATCAAAAGAAATTTGCTATTCAAAAGCAATATTTAAAAATTTTTATGTTTAGAAACCTACAACAGAATAAAATATTATGAACTCATTAATATTCAAGATTTAAGAAATGGATAGTTAATCACCGGATATTTTGCAGTTTTAAAGGGAAATAATTTTGTTTTAAAAAATAATGTTTATGTAAACATACGCGTTATTATAAACATTTCAGAAGACGAAGATTATTATTATTATTTTATTAGGTTTCAGGGGATTAAAATTGAAACTTTTTAATAAAGGCATGCTGAAGGCCTCTGGTTATTTATTTAAAGAAGTCAAAAAGTTATAGAGATATTCAGATAAAAGAGATATCGCAAATTAATATTTTAAAAATTCATTTTGAAAGAATCCGTTTTTCAAAAAATAACGCATGAAAAATTCAGTGTAGTGTGACCTTTTAAAATGCAACTCTTACAAAAGAAATAAATGAATATATTTTGTCAGATAAGAAAAATTAAATATGCTTTAGAATATATTATAAAATCATAAAAGGATTTTTTCGAAAAAGAATTAAAAGATCAACTTCTTTTATAAAGTCGAGCATTTTAAATGTATACGAACGATATCATAAATTTATTATAAGCCCAACATCGAAATATTCCAATCGAAACGAACATTTTTCTTCTTTTATTCAAATCGGCTTCTTTTCTGTTTAAATATTAAATGTCTTGTAGATTTATTCCGAAACAAAAATAGGGAAAACAAGGGACTTTAATTTTAAGGGAAGGGGAAAAAAAGTATTAATAAATCAGTTTCATAATTGCGTTACGAGTATGTCTTGGTACGTGTTATACGAGTTATTTGAAGATTTCGAAAGCTTTCGATTCCCATTTTTCGCTGAAGACACTGAACATAATTCACTAAAAAGAAACTAAATAAATCCTTTTCTTTAATTTACAATTCTTTTTGGAGTCTTTAAGTAACCCCCTTATTATCTCTAACTTTTTTACTTTTAAAGTTACTTTTGGCACAAGGCACTAAATTCGAAGCGATTCATTTATGAACGCGCGAAAAAAAAAGAAATAATGTTACAGTTAAACAGTAAATGTTTTCTTTTTCACCAGAAATTTTTCAAATTTTTTATTCCTTTTAGTGTGTGTGTGTATATATAAAAAGGATCATTCCTTTCGTCTTTTAAATGCGAACTTATTTGCAAGATTTCCATCCCATTCTTATAAATGCATATATATATATATAAAAAGAAATAAAATAGAAAAGGATAATAATTTTAGTACGAATAAAAAAAAAAAATGAAATAAAAAATATATATATACTTCGCCTAAGCGAATACAAAGTGAAATTTGGGTTAGGATGAGAAAAATAAACTTTATACATTTTCTAAATCTTTTTTTTTTTATTTTTCTCTTATTATTTATTATTTTTTTATTTTATTATTGTTTTTTTATCTTCTTAACTCTTCTTCTTTGTTGTTCTTTTTCCATTTTTAAACATTCCATGTTTTTTTATGAGAGCTGGCTTTTATGGCGAACACGCGCTTAAAATGACATATGGATATTTTCCGAAATCAGTGGGATTTACATTCATAAACGAGCTTTTTTTACATTCGGAATTTTTACTTCTTCTTGAAGATAAAAAGTGAAAAGGAAAGAAAAGAAAATGAAATATATAAAGAAGCCTGCCTATTTCCCCTCCCACTTTATTTTATTTATTTCATTTATTGTAGAGGGAGGCGGAGAAGGAATAAAGGTTGGGGGTATTTAAGTCTGGAGAACTGGGGAGGGCATAAAAGCTACACGCGAGGGGGAGAATTTGTTTTCTCAGACAATGAATGCAAATGATAGAGCGTATGGCTTTGAGTCTGGCGGGAAGTTAAGGGTCCATGTGCCAAGTGTTTAACTCAAATTGCCTCGCAGTTGGGGACACGGGAAGATTGTTAAATTTTCTTCATAGCTGTGCTGGTAAGCGTCGTTGCTTTACTCGCAAGGCTTTGTAAGCTCATGATAATAACTGCAACAGAATTTTTACAAAATCATATACATTTCTAAAAAAGCAGAAAGAAATACACAGATCTTTGATCATCAACATTATATGTCAACTAGCAGAAAATATTCAATTCGATAAATAATTTTTAAAAATGTTCAATTTTCTTGTTTATTTCGTTAGTTTTAAATTAATATGATTTAATTTTCTCCATTCTTAATTTTTATGTTAAATAAAAGTATAATACACTTTTTGATAGTATTTAAACAAACCACAATTATAGTAAAAAAAAAAAAAAAAAAAAAAAAAAAAAGAAGAATGTTCGTAGCATAACTTTTAACTTTTTATTCCTTTAATGCTCTTATAAAAATTGAAAACAAAATCTTAATAAACTTAATTGCACATTAATTTTAAAAGTTTTTCTTTGCTTATTTTTTTATAAAATTGCATTTACTTAAATATTTAAATCTCCCACTTGAAAAAAATTTTTTTAACTAGACATTAATTTTTTCCCTATGAAATAAATTTTAATTTATCTTAATTACAGAACTAAAATACCTTAATTTGAGATAGAAATAAAATTAATTTTGTTGAACAAATTTTAGATATTTTGCCATGTTTTCTGTAGGCCAACAACAGCAACAAAAAATCCCTACAGCATAAAAGCATTTATCCTTCAATAGAATTTAAGGCAAATTTTATTTTAGCAATAATTATCAACATTCAAAATAAAATTGTCATAGATAAAACAATTTAAATAACTATAAAATTTATTCAAAATGATTTTGTCATACGACACAGAGCAATTGATTAAGAAATACTACTACCACCATGGTAACAATAAAATAGAATCTAAACTCCATACTATTTATTAAATGAGCTTATGTTTAAATATATAATATTTCATTACATTCCAACCCAACTGTGAAAATCAAACGTGTATACCTTCCAACACAAATGTGAAAATCAATTGAGCGTTTATTACAATCCAAAATATTTGTGTTAATAACAATTTAAAATATTTTATTACTTTTCAAGACAACAGTGAAAATGTAGAAATATGATATGGGTTTGCAGGCACAAAACTCATAAGGAATAGGGAAGATATTTGCGAATTAAATGCATATTTTGAAAATTTTAAAAAATAAATCTTGACATATTAGACAATGTTTTCGTTAAGTGTATTTCGAATATCTTAAGAAAATTCATAAAATATATTCCATGAATTTATTTTGATGAAATTCGACGCTATCTCGGATATTGCGATCGAGGAGCATTAATAATAACTCATACATTTATTTCGACTTTTCAAAAGGAATGGTTTTAAATGAGAAACATGCAAACTGGTTTTCCTGAAGCTTATTCCATTTTCATTTGCAAAATTAATTCATTTTGGATTCCAACTGCAAGCTTACAAAGCACCGAAACAAGTCTGCAAATTAACAATCAGGTCCATACTTTTGGTCTGGACTCTTTTCAAGTATGGAAAACTCATTAACATTTATGCAGGAATTGTAAATTTATGGCTTTTCTCCAAAGTTTTCCTGAACAAAAGACGAATTAATAAATCTTTCAAAATTGCTTCAAGTTCTCGAATGCAACTTCGCCTGCTTCCAGCAAGTCTTTAATTCAAAATGCGGTCTTGTTTTGCTCGTTGCCTTTTGTCAAAAATCTTTCAGTTATTCGTAGCTTTTGTGAGTTAAAATGCCTCGATTCTCTGAGAAATATTAAACCGTGAAAATAAATGATACAAATTCTTACTCGTATTATTTGTATCAAATTGTGTCTTCACGAATAATATTTTAAATAACTCGAATTGCACTATTTGCATTCAATTATTTTAGATGATCAAGTCTAAAATTAGCCATATATAGAATTTTGCCCTATTTGAAAGGAAATTGAACGCCGTAGTTAAATCTCAATGGATCTTAAATTTACAGTAACTCCAACAGATATGAACTAGAGTTAATGTAAATTTAAGATGTATTGTCCAAATATAAAACAATTTAAGTTTCCGTAAATATGGAAAAACACTAAACACTTTTTAAACACACAACATTTAAACAATTTTTGTTTTTAAATAAAAGATTTATTTTGGTACACATCATAATAATGATAAACTACTAGAAACTTCTATATGAAAATCAGCAATTGAATAAGAAACCTCATATTTAAATGACAATCTCTGATTGCAAATAATTTAGCTAAGTATTGCAAATAATTTTAAAAAACCAATACATAAAGCGATGATGCCACTAGGAGCGAAATATCAAACAGGCATGAAGTATTATTAAAAAGTTTTTTACGTACATAAAAGGATATATCACAATATGATTAAGATAACTAAAAGAGACATGACGTTTTCACATTCGTAAATATAAAATTTGAAATAAATCAAAAATATATTAAAACTCCTAGCAATATTTTTAGACGTGGAACAATAAAAAAAATAATATAAGCTGTAAATCAGCAGCAAATATATATATGTTTTTATATTCAGATAAAAATATCTCTTAGTGCTATAGTTTTTAAGTATAAGTTGCCCCAAAACTCACGCAAGATTTTGTGTGAAATCTTGTTTCAAATCTGGCTTGTATTTTGGGACACCATATATAGGAAACAAGATAAACAAACAAATTTATAGACAAATATGTAGAAAAATTGTACAGCTAACAGAAATAGGAAATAAATAAATTACATTTCATTTTTTTTTTTTTTTTAGGAGGGAGCAATTTTTTTTATTATACTTGCTTATACTTGTACTTTTTAATAGTTGGTCTGGTAAATTACTAAGGGACCTGATGGCCGAATGGTTATCTTTCTAGCATTTGGTGCCACAGGTTACGATTTCGAGATCTGGAGGTGCCATGGATGTTTGTAGTGGTTCGAAATCCACTTTAAGCCGTAGGTCCCAGTCGAATAGGACTGTAGAGTGTTGGGAGTAGGACTGACAAACCTATACCGTAAAAAGAAAACATCTCCTGTCTCGAAATCTTCCAGTTAGCAGACGGCCTTGGTTCAACAGCCGCATGAATAAGATAAGCTGTTGAATCCATAGAAAACACGATTTTTGATATGTTAGTGGGTTAAAGACGTGAAAAATAATGGTTTCAGGGAATTTTGTAAATTTATTTATTCGCATTTGTTCATATTATGCAGGCAAACCTAGAAAAATCCCACGAATGTTATCCCCATCTCCAAGGTGGTTTGAATTGATGAGAGACACTGTTCTGTAATCCTCAACAATATTGCTCGCTTTCTAATATTAATTTCTAACCACACAAGCGACAGCAATCGAACTCCTGTTTATATTATGTTTACACTACCTATTGACCCACAAGTCAAGTTGATACTAAAAACAAAATTAAACTATTTTACACATCATTTTCTTAAATTTATTTAAACCTTCCTTCTAAAAGTAACCCCATCATTATATGGAAGCTGTTATTTAGTCAATACAGCATATCGATTCCTTGCAATCTAATCTGAAGCATATTATATCAGTGCATGATGCACTTAATTATGCTTGAAATAATTAGCTCATCTTTATCAAAATGAAAATCTTAGCCTATTGGTTTATTGTGGTATCACTATCTTACACCATGCCATGGAAGCATGTCCACATTGCAAATGTTAACCTCCGAATTAAGATGAGTGACGTGCTCATTAAAGTAATCTGACTTTATCGCGATGACGTCCAGTGATCCCGAAGCAGAGATATTAATTGAATCAGCAATCAGTGAAATTGTAACTCAAGTAATTAATTGATGGATGATACTCTCACTTAATCTATTATTAGGACGGAAATTCTATTGTCGTTCTACGATTGGAGGTTTTCATTAGGGTTTTTTATGTAATATTTTAGTTGGTTTGGGATACAATTAATTTTGAATAATGTTTTAGATGGATTAGCATCTTAAAAAAACTAAAATCAGAACTATTTTCCACTTAAATTTAATTTTGTAAGTATGAGTTTAATTAAGAGAGCAAAAATGGAAATGGAAAAAATAAACATTTTTACACAAAAACACAAAATCAGCTCTTTACTTGTCCGTTTACTTTTCTGATACATGAAGCTTTTAAAGCTGTAAAATAAATTATATTTTCTACAAGTAGCAATAATAATAATAATTACTCGTAGTAAATATAATTTATTTTACATATATAATATCATCAGCAGAGGCGCAACAACCCCATTGCGGGCCAAGGCCGTCTGTCTACTGGCAGATTTCGACATAGGAGATGTTATCTTTTTACGGGGTAGGGTTGTCAGCCCTACGCCCAGTGCTATACGATCATATTAGACGGGTAATACGGTTTAAAGTGTATTCCGAACCACTACAAAAACCCATGGCCCTTCCGGGACTTGAACGGGGTACCGTGCGTCAGAGCGCTAGTCACTCGGCCATCAGGACACACATATATAATATAAAGCATGTACTTATGTTACATATATTTCATTATATATATATATAAAATAAATTATATTTTCTGCAAGTAATTACAGTTTGGGGTCTGATTGGTCAAGTAACTAATGTTCTGGCGCTCAATGGCATGGATATTAGCAGTGGTTCGTAAACCGTATGTCCTTGTCTAATATAACTGTAGATCTTTGGATATAGGGCTGACAACCCTCTCCTGTAAAAAAAACATCTCTTGTCTCGAAGTCTGCCAGTAGGCAGACGGACTTGATCCACCATGGGGCTGTTGTGCTAATGAAGAAAAGAAGAAAAAAAAAAGTTATGGTTTGGTAGAATTAAAACATAAGTCCAGAAAATGCCTTTCCATTTAAGGAAATAACTAAAAAATAAAGCAAAATTGTCTAAAAAAGAATGTCCAATCGTTATAAAAAATTATCACGTGAGACATGACTATATTTTTTTTCTCGTAGTCAAGAAGACCTGAAAAACTTAAAATGGTAAAAAAAAAAATATGTAGCATTTTTGCAAGACAATTTGAAATGGGTTGATGATATTTCATTAAAATAAAGCTGCTTTTACATTTATTTGGGATTTCAACAGTATATTTTCAAATACATATACTGAATTTTTTTCTTTAAATAAGTATTAATTTAATTGACAACCAATGTATCGAATTTCCATACCAAACCATAAAACCAAATTATTTATAAAACCATATTTCAACACGCATGTTTGAAAGGAAAAAGGTTCTGGCAAATTGCAACCCCTTCCACCCAGAAGAAAGGAATCTCAAGTTCCATATTTAGCGAAGGTTTTTTCAAAATATATGTGACGGGCCCCGGCCCTGCTTGCACTGATGGAGGAATCTCTCATGAATACATGAATAAATAAGAGAAAATAGGCTTAGGCCCCCCACTTTGTGGTAAATGCTAAACTCATAAATTCAGAACACGTTTTTTTATGCACTCCTTTTATGAACTCGCGTCGTCGTTTTGAATCTTGCCTTTCTGGAAGAAAAAAAAAAGGAACAGGCGACGCTCAATTTACTTAATGACTCAAATTGGATGGATTTAGCATAGACCAGGCAGCTGTAAAATAGTCCAACATTTAAGCGGATGCATATTGGCAAGGGGAACTGTTGGATTGTTTGATAAGTGTATGTATTTTGTATGTGTTTTGTTCACCTAGTATGTCTTCTAGTATGTATGAAGTATGTCTTTAAGGTGGCGAAGACATACTTCATGCATACTAGATATATTTCATACATACTACACATAATATACTACTTAAATATTAAGCAGTTTTTTATTGAAATTTGCTAGGAATTAACATGTATCAGAAAGTACCATGAAAGGCTTTCAGAAGTAAGTAAAAATAAACAAATCAATAACAAAATTTTTAAAGCACTAAAGCAATGACGAATTTTAAAACACATAATACAAAAAAGGAAAATAAAGTTTAACAACAGTATTCATCCATTATATAACATATAATAACAATATTTATTCATTATAGAATTTTTCACAACAGTATTCATTCATTATGCAACATTTGATAACAATATTTATTCGTTATGCAATATTTCATGACAATATTTATTCCTTATATCATTATATAATATTTCGATATTCATTCATTCATTATAATATTTCACAACAATATTTATTTATACAATATTTCATGACAATATTTATTTTTATACAACATTTCACAACAACATTCACAATTTTCACAACTTAATTTTATTTTAAAACGAGCATTACACCCATAACACGATATTTAATTTGTATATATATTTAAAATTATGGGCGCAATTAAATATTATTGAATATAACAATAATGATCTATTCATATAAGAAAGTAATTTTAAATGACAAGTTTCTCAAGATTTGAATATAACTACAAACAAAATATAATCACAATGATGTATTTTTGTCTCAACGTAAGACATTGGTATCAAGACTTCTTTAAGAGCTGTTTGCACAATGGCGACCTACAATACAATTTATTCAATCTATTACTGTCATTGTATTTCACACCAGCGCAACATATGCGTATAGTATAGCGAACAGTAGGCTCTGAAAAGAGGTTAGAGAGACAAAAAAGAAAGACATTCTCATGGCAAATGATTAGATGCTCGTTCTGTGAAGGACTGACAAGACGAACTGTTTGTCATTCACAGTCGATTAAACCAAATGATTGTCAGAAAAGTCAACCCTTGATGAAAAACGGCCTTGTTCAGAAAGAGAAGGGAAAAGAAAGAAGAAAAAAAAAAAAAAAAAAATCCTTAACTATTACGTGAAAAAGGGAAGAATAAAAAAAAAAAATGGCGATGGATTTTCGGCAATGGCAAAGCGTTTTTTGATGGACTGTAAAGAATCCAGGAATGTTATAAAAGTGACAAAAGCATTGCGGAGGAATATAATTGATAACCCTGTTTTACCATTAAGTTTATGTGTTAGTGCCACATTATGATTTCTGTCAAAGCGTTGTTTGATTTAAAATTAGAGGAAACTGCGATTAGATGCGAGTTTTTGATAGAAAAGAATTAAGGATCGTTAAGTACAGATTCTTCTTTTTTTTTTTCTTTTTCTGCTTCTTTCTTGAGTTCTTCTTTTTGTGAAGGAAAAGAAAAACGTGATTTATGACTGATTTGCCTCTGACAAACTGTGCAAGAAAATTTTGAAGAAATACTTTTCAGGCTCCATTAAGGATATTTCAACCATTTCGGAGGTTTTAAAGAGATCTATTTGGAATATTGCATCAATTTATCATCGAATATCTTTACTGCTATAAATAAAATAATGAGATATCCAACTGAGTTTTGTGAAGTACCTTAGCAGTTGATGATCGTTTTTATTTTTAGGGAAAGGCAATAGGAGAATATTTATTTTGAAGATGACGAGAAAATTTGTTCGTTATTTTGAAATTATTACTATAATTTTAAAGCAAAAAAGCTTTACAAAATTTTCATTTTCTTTTTGTAAAATTGAATAGATAAAAAATACAGTATGTACAGTATTGATGAAAAATACAGTATGTGCAGTATTGATGAAAAATACAGTATGTACAGAGATGAAAAATACAGTATGTACAGTATAGATGAAAAATACAGTATTATATTGTAATTGGTAATTATTTGCACCAAGAATGATAATGCACGACTAGTGGCTCAGTGGCAACGTGCGCCGCTGGTGAGTATTAGGGCTGAGATTTAATCAGCTGGCTGCTTTGTTATAGACACTGTTTCAAAAAACGAAGAGACTCGATGACGTTTGTGATGTTCAGCATATAGCCTTGTTAGTCGGACTATTGTTGGGAGTTTTCCGGATTTCCTCCCCTGCAATAAGCAAATGCGGGGTAGTTTCAATAAAGTCCACCCGGAAGGCACTGCCTTCCTCTTTCAGCAACACTGAGTCAAGCCAGACTTCTATCTGCGGATGCTCCATCACAACAGAAACTGCCCCTTTCCCTCCATCCGTGAGTAGATTGCACATGGTATATCGGTTCCGCACTGCAGGACATTGACGATTAGATACACAAGGACAATTTGTAATAATTGTAAATTATTTTGCTAAGAAATTGGTTTTGTACCATATTCATGGAAATCATTATAGTTGGAAGAATATTATAGGTAAATAATGGATGACAAAAATGCACAATCATGTTTTTAGTATATAAAGATAGGTGAAGTCCTACAAAGTTTTGAGATTTTTAATGATGTATTAATATTTTTTCATAATATGATTAATATTTTTAACTAAAGTATTTATACATCCTGCAAAATTTCAAAAATATGTAACATTTCATTAACTACCTTCATTGAAACTGTGCGGGATGAGGTAGTTCCAAATCTTGATTTATTTACAAAATCGTAGAAAAATCAAGAAAAACTGACATGCTATCAAACAAATAAATACAATAATACTTAGCATTCTGATTCATTTCTATTATGAAAGATTGAATTCAAAATGCCAGCAAATTTATGCATAGAACACTAGTCAATTAGAAAAATACGATTATTGCCAAAAATTATTTTTTAAATTACTTTTTAATAAATAAAATAAAATGAAAGTATTAATATTTTAATTTTTTATATATTTTTTATTTAGTTACTTTTAATTTTTAAACCTAAAAATTAAATAAGAGAAAACTAATTTGAAATCAAATCTAGATTAAAATACACATATTCCATCTAACAAACTATTGAATGGAAATTAGCAAGCAGCCAAGTCTGAAGGAGTGAAATACAGCGGTGTAAAAGGGAAGAAAAGTAATTTCGCAGGGAGTTTAATAATAATAAGTGATTTAAATATTTAATAGTTAAAATTTTAAAATACATAATATCAAAAAAATTAGGTGAAATATTCCACAATAACACTTAAACTTTGTTCTTTTAAAATTGCTCTGCAGCGCATATGTCTGACCAGCAGCCCTAACAAGCAGTCGATTCGTCTCTCTTCAGCTTTTAAACCTGATGTTCACCTTTACCAATTATAGACGCTTGTACAATATTGAGTATTTCAGATATAGAAGAAATATACAAAATACTAATTCCATCAAATTTCAGATTAAGAAAAGTCTTCGTAAATTTATTCAATTTCTTTCACAAAAGAAAATTAATTTCGTATTGTAAAGGATCAAGTCTATTGGAATATAAATATATGAGGCAATATGTCTTTAGGCTTTATCCAATCAGTTTTTCTGAATTGAAATACCGAAATTACAGGGAAATTTATTCATAACTTGTAGTCTAGAAGCAAAGATTCATAAGCTGCCGACCACCGTATCATATGTCATATAATAGGTAATTTTTTTAAATGCTTTGTCATGCCGACTTGATTTACGATATAAATTCTTATGAATAATATGCGATAGATCTTCCATATTGGTTGTTTTATATATGAAAAGATTTTCACCTTCATTTATATATATCAAAACTGAATTTCCTGGTCAAAGCTTGTTTTGCATCTCGCCATTAATGGTCAAGATTTATTTAATGAAGGAGTACAGCCTTGAAAGATGGAGTTAGGTCTAACAGAATATGTTTGTAACAATAGAGGGTCTTCTGCATTATTTTACTGTCCATTTGAGGTGGACTTTAGAGATATTTATGAGATATGGAGAAAACGACCACCTGGGTCTTAGAATGTGAGAAGTCAACCTTTGACTTTCATCATGGACCTTGTCCAGAGTGAAGAGGGAAGAAAACAAAATTATAAGCTACGTGATGTCGGGGCAAAAGCCCTAGAGAGGTGATTCCTCCTCCCAAACAATTAAGGGCAGAGAGACAGTTTGTTGATGAAAGTCCTGACCAATCATTCATAATCAATGATGCTTTAAAAAGGGAAATAAAAAGTCGGAAGGTGCATCTCAAGTCGAAAGAGAAGTCGTAATGAAAATATCAATAAAATTGTTTTAAGGAGTGGCTTTGCCTTCGAGGAAGAAGGCAATGATCCTGATGGTGAACTTTGTTGTAGAGAGGAATACCCGGTGATTCCCCCTGTCTTGGACGACTGCAGAACAATTGAGGAGAAATTTAGTCAGGTGTGACTGCAATCCCCAACAGCATGTAACCAAGTGTTTGAGTCCAAGAGAAATTTTCCCTGATGCTAAATCGTGACAATGAACTCAAAAGAGCTGAACTAAACTATGATGATTGCCCCTCTCGCTGACAAGTTCATTATACATGAATGATTAATTGCAAATTTTTTTTATCTGGTAGGCCTCAGCATTCTTCCCGAGGCTTCTGTGTCATATTATATAAAATGATTCATTTCAATGGGAAGGTTTTGGAACATGTAATAAAAAGCACATTTCGACGTATCTATTTTAATTTATGATTTTGTTCTCTTAGAATTGTGCAATTGCTTTCTTATAATATCTTTTTTTGTATAATTTTTATTGGTCGTTTGAATAATTAACCCCCCTATGCTGTTTTTGTATCATTTTAATGCTAAAGTAAGTTTATTTCTTGTGGATTGAGGACCAGTGTAACAATTGTATGTATAAATATTGGATAATTGTAATTACATTAAATGTAACATAAATTATTTTAAATATAAATATATCATCATTTTATTTTAAATAAATGTTTTTGAATATTTATTTCATGTGATTCTTAATTGAAAGTTCTAAGAAATTTCGGAGTTGATTGGATAATTTTGGATTAATGGATTGATTATGTGCAATATTTTAGTATATTTGATGGTTTGAGAATTTTTTATTTATGTTTCAGAAAGTATATATTAGACCTCAACACAACACTGTAAGATTTTGATAACAGTTTCAAACACGAATATTATCCTGTACTGCTTTAATAAAAACAAAAAGAAGTTAAGTATTGAAAAATTATTTTAAACCGATTTCTAAAATCATGTTCCATTTTCAAATTTCACTTTAACCAAGTAGCTGTGGATAGTCTTAGAAAGTGCATAAAAATACAAAAAAATTATTTTGATCACCGCATGTTAGTTAACAAATCATGGATACGGAATCTCGATCTATGTTACTTTTTACTAATTTCTTATTTGTATCGATACAATGGGTTCAATTCTGTTGACAATTAATGCAATATCCATCGATAAATATCTGTTGCAAGAATTTATCACATATTATATGGGATTTCCAAGAATAGCTCTGATTGCCAGACGGCTGGCAATTTTTGTTCATTATTCGTGATCGCTTGTATCTGGACCGCAACTCTCTAAATTGCTTAAACTCCTAATAAAATGACTCCTGATTTTTTATTTGTCTGCTAATTCCACTATTGAATGACTATATTTATATATAGTTGAACAAAGTTAATCGTCTTTTGTGTATGTACTATCATTTTCACTTTCATTATATATACATATATATATCATATTATATTATATAATGAAAGTGATTGTACATAAACATAAAACGCTCAACTTTGCTTGGTGTAGTATCACTTTCATGTATTTTTCTTCGCTCTTACGTATTATATTATTACCAATATGCATGGAGAATATTCATTTCCTCTTTTCTTTATACTACCCGCTACCATGCTATATATGAATATATCATATAGTGAGTATATGAGACACCCTCATATATTTGTGTGTTTTTGGTGCAGACTGTGTAATATCTAAACCCTCAGATCCAATATTCAATAAGGGCTTATGACCCAGGAATCAAATTTCCAACAGCGACTTAATGAGGTTGTGATATAATACTATGCATTTTAATAAATGTGACCCTTTTGATTTGGATCTGTTTTATAGCTCTTTAACCATATTGATGATTGATTATAAGGTATCACTCCTCAAAAGAGGAATTAGAGGAATGAATAAATGTTTGTAAATATAATAGATAATCATAGCTATATTTATTAGAAAACTAGTGTACTTAATTATTAAGGAATTGAATTGTTTGTGTGGGAGGGAGAGCTAAGAGAATCAACTCTGGGCACCAAAATGGTAGGTTGAAGCATAAAATCAAGAGCTTTCAACAGGCAAAAATAAATAAATAAATAAAAATACTGATTTAATTATTTGTGGTATTATTTTATTACAATATTACCGTTACAAAGAGATTCCCACTAACTCTCAAATCATAAAATGTATTGAAATCCGCATTGACCAATAATAGCTCATTACACATCACGACAGTATAAAAGGAGTTTCCAGCGTTGTTATATATTCAATAACTACAAATTATCCATTCAGTTTCTTAAGACTTCAAGTTTCTTACTATTAAGAAGTGAGAAACACACTCAAATGAAAGAAAAAATACAAATTATTTTATTTAAATAGAAATAATTGTTTAATAACTATAATATAGTGAGGTGCATGCATCAAAGGAACACTATATTCAGTATATTGATTATCTATAACTAATCAAATCATCACTATATGACAATAGTGCGGCTTTCCTACATGTTACCTAAAGAAAGAGAAAAACACTGATGCAATATAGCGAAACTATTATTAAACATTCTACATCATATAATATCATTCACCTATATCCAATTAAAGAATGGCTTTGTGTATATGCAAATTAAAATTATTTTAACATTTGGAGATTATGAAATAGAAATATTGTAAAGAGTTATTTGACTAAAAATAATTTGAAATCAAAATAGATCTAAGCAATAATTGATGACTTATATAATGTTGCCATTAAAGCAGGAATAATTTTATTGAATAAGTTAGTAAGTAAAAATTATTTACTTGTTTTAATCTTTTTCCGATGTATGCTGCTGGTTCAGCAGAGTCAAAAATGTCCTTGGATTAAAAAAACAATGATAATTTCTTACACTCTATCAGGAACTTGTCGAATAATAGGTAGAGTTAAGAGGTATTATGGGCTAACCATTCCTTGACTATCCGTATCTTTTCCTGGACTTGGCCTCGCAAAAGGTCGCTGTCTTGGATCCGCATGTAGATTTCATTCTTCTTTTTCCGGAAATTCAAATGGATCATCACAGGGACAGTTCTTCACCCCTAATACAGTACAGTTTCTCACGGTGATCGTCTATCTCATTTCCTGCGCCGCTGAGAATCACCATGCTGCTGTGGATCGGACGTTCTTTGTTAACACAAACGGTCAATGTTTTTACATAACCTTCATGCTTCCATTCACTTCTCCTTCTCCATCTATGCCGTCTCCCATTCTCGATTCTAAGTTCTTTTTTAAGCCCTAATATAACTAACATTAAAAAAATTCCCCACCCCCTAAGACTGTAATTGGATTTAAGGGTTTTTATCATCTATAACAAACCACGTAGGGTGAGGTGTATTTTCAGAGGTCAAGGGTGGATTCTCCTAGTGCTCCCTGCCACATAAAGTCCTTTGTGGTGAACTTTTTTAGAGGTTAGGGGTCAAAGAAATCTGAATAAATTCGATTTTTCATCCTTTCTCGGAAATATTGAGTATGTCTACTTGTGAGCGTCAACGTTTTTGATCACTGGAACCCATCACCTCTCCGGCTTTATAAGCCATTGACTGAACTATCTGCACTTTGTGTTCGAAAAGCAGCCAATTAAAACGTTAAAAAGGAGAAGTTACACATTCAATATCTTTGATAAAACACAAATTTTATTTACATAAACTGTAGCATACAAATCTACAAAATTTTATCTACATAAACTGCAGCAAGTACATAAACTGTAGCAAATACAAATTCACAATGTTTTATCTACATAAACTGTAGCAAATACAAATTCACAATGTTTTATCCAATTAAGATGTTAAAAAGGAGAAGTTACACATTCAATATCTTTTGATAAAACACAAATTTTATTTACATAAACTGTAGCATACAAATCTACAAAGTTTTATCTACATAAACTGCAGCAAGTACATAAACTGTAGCAAATACAAATTCACAATGTTTTTATCTACATAAACTGTAGCAAAATACAAATTCACAATGTTTTATCCAATTAAGATGTTAAAAAGGAGAAGTTACACATTCAATATTTTTGATAAAACACAAATTTTATTTACATAAACTGTCGATACAAATCTGCAAAAAGTTTTATCTACAAACTGCAGCAAGTACATAAAATGTAGCAAATACAAATTCACAATGTTTTATCTACATAAACTGTAGCAAATACAAATTCCCAATGTTTTATCCAATTAAGATGTTAAAAAGGAGAAGTTACACATTCCAATATTTTTTGATGAAAAAACACAAATTTTATTTACATAAACTGTAGCATACAAATCTACAAAGTTTATCTACATAAACTGCAGCAAGCACAAATTTCACAATGTTTTTATCTACATAAACTGTAGCAAATACAAATTCACAATGTTTATCTACATAAACTGTAGCAAATACAAAAATTCACAATGTTTTATCTACATAACCAGCAAATACAAATTTACAATGTTTTATCTACATAAACTGCATAAGTACAAATTAATAATTGTAAATTTGTAAATTGTAAATTTATTAGTATTTATTAGTAAATTTATTAGTATTAGTTTTTAGTATTTTTGTTCATTTGTAAATTTGTATTTGCTACATAAACTCTAGCAAATACAAATTTACAATGTTTATCTACATAAACTGTACAAATGTTTGCCATCTGTAGTCTCAAGATAATACAATGACTTTTCTTCAAACATGATCATTCAAATATGATATTCTCGATGCCCTACAGGACTTCCACTGAATCCTGTAGGGCATCGAGAAATATGCTGTATTTTTGTTACATATGACACATAGAAAAGCAAATGATGTCAAATATTGTATCCCACAATAAAAAACACTTATTTTGTAACATTTGCAAAGAGCAACAAACAAAAATCTGTATATTTGCATTCGA